>JAQIWF010001368.1:0-12277 GCA_034694965.1 Ceratozetes gracilis | reverse complement strand
CTTCAAACTAGAGATACAACAAAAGGATTCCTTATTTTGGTTATGAATCTGTGAACACAATAGACCTTATCTATAGGTCGCCAACAGTAGATTCTACTTTAAACAAGGTAATCTTTGCAATTTTTTAACAACATATTACAGGTTTTGATTTGTATTATAACTAGATCAATTATATTATAATGAGACGAATATTTTAAAGGATACTGGGTGATAAGTTATCAGAGATTAGCCTGTAAAAAGTCACATTGGAAGAATTATAGTGTACTAGGCAGGACTCTATTCTAGGTACAAAAGGCCACTTTTTTTTAATGCTTAGTTAATGTAATTTTGCAAATTCAATTATTTCTGTATATAAAGAACCATGGATATTATGAACTAAATGACGAAACCTCTGTTATAGAAATCAGTGTTATTTCACCCTATTATGAACTTTTGGATATTATAAAGTGATTATATTCTAAAAGCCCATCTGTTTCATAATATACTGTAATTTAAATTATTGAAAACCAACCTATCTACAACTGTTACACCCCGTAACCAACAAACTGCCAGGGAAAGAATACTGTTTTCGAAAGACTTAATAGTTAACCAGGGCCATAGAAAATATCTCAAAAAGTGCAATAATTTAGTCAAAATTTCACTCAAATTTTCCTCAATTTTTTCAAAAAAAATAAATTTTAAACATAAAGTTAATTAATCATTATAAAAATGCGTCAAGATATATTGACAGTATTTTTTGCCTTTATTATTCTTTAATAACGAAACAATTTTTACTAAAAAATTTCAATCGAAAATTCCAAGGATAACCTTGTTATAATTCAAATTTTGTAGTCTTATATGTTATGATAATCTGTATATATTTGGTATTTATTTTATTATTTGGTTTATTTCCTCTTCGATTTGCCCTTATATTTAGGAAGTTGTTTCTCAATGATCCTCTCCTCTCCTGGAGCACAAGAGTCCTGACAATGTATGCAGGGGCATATTCCTTCGCCTGTATGAGGGCTTTCCGAGCACTTATAAAAAGGTTGTTTAACCGGTTTATATTGAATGCCTTCCGATTCCACCGATTCATCGTTTGTGAAGAAGAATTTGCTTTTAAATAAAATATAGATTTAATTGAAAATAACAGTTATTTGGTATAAGCTTAGAGGAATGATTCAATTATTGCTTATAATAGTGGCTTACATTTCGAAAGGGCTGTGCCCGAAGTGGTTGTGGTCACCACCAATAAATTGGAGGAACTTTTGGTGATCGCAATCCTTTGCTTTGAATGGTTTGCAATAGTGGTCTAAAACATTAAACCCTAATCTGTGGACACTTTTACACGACTCGTACACCCCTTTAGCCCATTCGTCGTTTACATAGTATTGAACTTCAGATACCATTTGCTGTCCGCTCTCATTAGGAGTAGATTTAGTTACTTTCATGAAGTTGTGCTGATCTGTGCCACACGACAAATGACAGATCACTTTCTCAAAGTTTCGGACACAAGCGGGACATTCCTTCAAAAACATAGACACCATTTCAAAGGTCTCATTCAGACGAATGACCTGCTCTTCAGTACAACAAGTGCTTGGATTGTCACCCGTAACCAAATGAGGACACATTTCTTTGAGTTCTTCTAGAGCAATTGGGCTTATTATAGGAGAAGGCGCTTCATTTGCAACGCAAGGAATAGCACCAAAAGCTGTTTCGCCGCAAATCCCTTTCATAAGACACATTCCCGCCTCTCTTTTTTCTCTTCTAAGACTTAAATCTCTTTTCTTCTTCTCGTGTGGACAGGACTCTGGACAGTGATGACAGTCACAAACACTTAATTCTTTATTCGGTTTTTCAGAGCATTTAAAGTTATTTTGATTCAAAGGTTTAATCAAAATGTTTGACACTTTAAGCGTCGGTTCACTTGTAATGTGAAAATTAATTTTGAACGGAGAGATGCCCTCCTCTTCAATATCCTTTCCCATGTGATCAAACCAGTCCTTAGCAGTGCAGTCATCCCCTTTCAATCCGCCACAAGTGGAGTCCATAATTCTTCCCTCAAAATTCCTTACATTTTTGCACGAATCAAATATTCCTTTGGCGTAATCCCCAGACAAATAATAATCTACTTCTGAAGCCAAATGGGAGTGGCCTCCGGAGTCACTCTTTTTAATTTGCTTTACTTTAATGAATTCATTTTGTTTGGGCGAACAATTCATTTGACAAAATAATTTCTCCAGGTTCTTTAAGCAGGAGGGACAGTGGTTGAAACCCATGTGTGCAAAGTTATAAACTGTGATAAACATACTCTCCAATTGAAACTCATCGCAACAGATCAGTGGATCGCCATTATTGTGAAGATGAGGACACATCGCCTCAAGAAGCGAAAGGGAGCGGAGATTCTGTGGCGTCTCTTTTAGAACCATTGGTTCGCTTTTATTACTGCACGGAATAACACCAAACTCTGTGTCGCCACAGATTCCTCTCATAACACATATTCCTTCAGTAGATTGACTCTGGATATAAATTTTGGTCAGTGACAATTTAAGCAGGTTAGTAGTTTGAAAATACCTGACTGTAATTAACGCATAATGTTAGCAAATTGCAAATTATAACCAGCAAATAATTTGGAGCATTCATTTTGATTGATTCTTGATTACAAATGCTTAGAAAAGAGTTGGACTTTCAGCTCATTTTCCACTCGGAATCACTCAATTGATGAATAAATGAAAGAAGTTTTCCTACAAATACTTTCCAGTAAACAATAATTGCATTGATTTTTATATGACTTTATAATCACTGCCTTTGAGTTCGTGTTATCTTTCATTAGAGAACAATAGGTTTAAACAAATGAATCGAAATTCAAATTTAATTTTCATTGGAAACCATCAGAAAATTAATGAGGCCTTCAATACAGACATATAATTCAATAGCAGTTTACTAATAACCCATTCCATTCAATTTTGATCATGACCAATCAAATTTCTCTTTTAATCTTTTGAAAGGAATATTGATATAAATTTATCAAGCTAAAAATCACTTTATTATCTCATTATACATAAGATTGAAAACAATTTGTGGTTTATTTCATAACGAATACATATTTAGAGTCAGTAAAGCCGGCCATTGAAGTACTCATCGCTTTCTTAAAGTCATCGAAAGAGATGGCAATAGTCTTCGGTGACTCTAGTTTTCCCCCTTTGATAAGTTCACACAAATAGTTCAACATTTGAATCCTGCCCTCAGTTCGAGAGTTCTCTTGATTCCATCGAGTCATCCAATAACCATAAAACTTGTGATCTTTGAAAATGAGAGAACCGGTCGGTATAGTCAATGGCTGTCTCGACATTCCTCCGTAGGTAACCATAACTCCTCTAAAACTCAAGTGTCGCATACAGTCGGTTGCGTTTTTGCCTCCGACACAGTTTAGAGCCAACTTAGGTGTCGGACAACTCTTAAATATTGTGTCCATAATCTCCTTCTTTCGAAGCTCCTCTTCAGTGATCACATGAGTGGCTCCTAATTCTTGTAATCGAGTTTTAAGTGTCTGGAAATCGGATCGATTGCGGACCACATTAACTGTGTTTATACCCCACTCTTTGGCCAATTGTATTACATTGAGTCCGACTGCACTGTTGGCCCCGTTTTGTAGTACAGTATCCCCTTTTAGTGCACAAAAACCCAATTAATATTCAGTCAAATATTTTGCAAATAAATCATTTGATGGAAATGTGTTTAAGACTTAAAACAGAGATAATAGTTATAAAAGGGTAACCTTTTTCCAAATCCACGTAATCCTTAAGCATTCGATATGCTGTGCAGGGATTGACAGACAGTTGTGCGGCACTCATCAGATCTATATTGGAGTCAATTTTAATCACATCATTGGAGTTCATTATGGCGTATGTCCTCCACGTTCCCGACGCCGACAGAATTGGAATAACACGATCACCGCTCTTCACATTAGAGACATTGGACCCGACTCTCACCACTTCAGCCACTCCTTCATTGCCTCCAATCGCCGGCAGTTTAGGCTTAAAAGCATATGTTCCCTGAATTGTGTTAATATCGGCCGGATTTATAGGACTGGCCTTATAAGCGATAAGCAGCTCATTTTCATCGAGAGGTTTCTCGATTTGCTCACTTAAGTCCACTTTCCGCAGCACTTCCGACGGTTCCCCAAAATTCTCATAAACTAAGCCATAGTTTGTGGACAAAAGTCTTTTGTTAATGAGTTTGAAAGCCTGTAATCTATTGACCACTTGTTTGACAAACATTTTAATCTGATTTCAAAATAATTATTATTGTTTTGAAACCTTTAACCCGAAGTCTGCGCATGACTTTCACCACATGTTTATATCCATTGCATCACTCAATGAGACATTCATTCATTTCTTACACTTTTGCTAATTTTTCATTCATTACCCGAACATTATTTACAACTGAATTGATCCGAGATATCCAATATATTGCTCACTATTCCAATTATTGGGTCCCAAACTGTTTAAGGTAATTCAAATCATCAAAGATTTTTTCCGTAAACTTCTGATTGTGGAAAAAATACAAAATTGATTATTGAATGTCATTTATCATTGATCATGTTCATTTTGACCACATTATGACATGTGTGACATTCATTACTCAAATATGTTTTTCTTTCCAAAAGTTAAAATCTCTTAAAATGCCTGAAGAGAAGAACAAAAGCGATAATAAATCAGAGGAGAAGAAGTTGAAGCCGTGCTGTGCCTGTCCTGAGACCAAAAAACCAAGAGATGAGTGGTTCGTATAATTAATACAAAACTATAAATCATTTGAGAGTTTAATTAATTTTTTAATGCCTTTTAATCACGATTTGAGAACTGGTTTTTGAATAATTGAATAATTAATTGCATTTATTTGACATTTGGTTACAGTATTATCGAAAGGGGAGAAGAAAACTGCAGAGACCTGATTGAGGCTCACAAACAATGTATGAGAAGCTTAGGGTTCAAAATATAGACAACCCTTTCTTCACACCATTTATTCAATTATTTATAGAAATCGCAATAAATTTAGACAATAATTAGATCGGAATAAGTGGTCAGTTATTTGAGGGTTTGGCCCATTCAACGTTCAGAATAAGGTTCGCATAACCGTAACCGTTGACAGAACTGATGGCTTTGGCCGCGTCTTCTCTCCGCTCATAACTGACGAATGCGAATCCCTTGGACTGACCCGTGTACTTGTCTTTGGCCAGGAATATTCGGGTCACTCTTCCAAAGGGGCCGAATAACTCTTTCAAGTCCTGGTCCTGAATCTCTTCGGGAAGATTTGTCACACGAATAGTATTGGCCTCATCTTTGTTGCGGGTATTAGTCATTGTCTCTCCCCGTTTGTTACCCCCATCTCTCATATTTGGCGGCACATATTTAGCCTGTTTTCCCTTCTCGTCCACCTGTCAGGAGAGGAATTGCCGGTTAGTCTTACTATAGCCATATAATGGGTGCATACCTGTGCCGGTTCTGCGGGCGGTGGCGTATCCTTACTAAGAGTTCCAAGCTTATCCTTGTAGGGACACTTAAGTGACCAGTGGTCCATTCCGCAGTGGCGGCACTGAACCATTCCTTTGCCACTGTTCTGCAATTTCTTAAGCGCGTCATCTTCTGTCTCCACTCCTGAGGCCATATCTTCGTCACGATTTCCAACGAATTGCATGAATAAGTCTTCGGATATGAGAGTTGTGGCCGGATTGGGTCCGGGAGAGTCTTTCGCAGACATTCCGAACTTTTTCCAACTCTTTCTTCGGGCAATACTTTGGGGAACTCTTCGTTTCTCAATCTTATAATAGCGAATAACTTTAACTTTCTTGCCTTGGTCATTCCTCTTATATTCAGTGACAATCTTATTGTCACCATTGGTCACTTCTGTGGATTGTGGTAACTCGTCATCACTGTGTTCTTCATTATCATCCATTTGGTCGGCCCACGAGGCCTTCACTTTGGGCTCCATATCTGCCGACGGCATCGGTTTTCCTATTATTTAAATCAATTGAATCCAAATTAAACACAAATTCACTCAAAACTCATTCAATAAGATGAATGAAAAACGTGGCCATAGTTTGGACAACAATTACGTCCTTTAATTGATTGAAATGAGTGTGAAATTGACTTTTGTTGACACAATTGGCAGTTAAGTGCAAAGAGATTGGAATAAGAGATGAATGGAAAGCATACGACTGGAGACAAGTTGTCTGTTGAAGAGTGTGTTTCTAAGACAACAGTTTTGGTTACAAAGAGAATGGTATGACTGGACTGCCATACAATGAGCGCATGTCTCATGTGTTTGCTTTGAATGAGTGTTTGAGTAGTGTTTGGGATGACTCACAAACTGATTGAAGGCGTGAATTGAAGTGCGATTTGAGTGCTATTTAGTGCGAGTCTGTGATCAGTGAGAGATATGTCGACCATTGAGTGTCTCCTGTGTTGACATCACAAACACTTCGACACAGAATTAGAATCAATTGAAAGACAATTAATTGAGTCGTTGTTTATATGTCTTCATAAGAGTAAGCATTTGTTGTCATACATCCACTCATTTGGTTTAAAGGACGCCATTAAACGACTCAACCATTCAATTATTGTTTTAATATGTCATCGATTGACGCAAATGAGTGTAATATCAAAGTTGTCTGTCGTTTCCGACCCCTCAATGACTCTGAAGAGAAGGCCGGTTCCAAGTTTATCGTGAAATACCCCCAAAACACCGAAGACTGTGTCTCAATAGGCGTATGTATTGACAGACTTTCCCCAAACACTCACTTTATTTACATTTGACTCACTTTTGGAGAGTTCTGTCATTTCTTCTCATAATTCATGTCTTTATTTATTTACATTTCTTATTAAAAGTGGTATTAATTGAGACTTAATCCCAGTCTTAAGAACAGTCCTTTAGTTGACATTAATTGGAGTTTAGGTCAGCTCTAAGTTAAGGACAAATGAGTTTAATAGCTATTTATTGACTGAATCTAATCTATCAAATATTAATCATATGATTTGTGGCATTATTTCCTATTCTTGAGGTTATATACAAAGAGTTGTTGTCTTCGCTCTATTTATTCAATCATTTTTGCCTTTTGTTGGCAAACATTTCAATAGTCTATTAAAAGTTCTTAGCTTTCAATTCTCAGCTATAATTCAATGGCTTTTGGTCTCAATTTAAATGTTGAGCTCCTCTTAAGTCCCATAACTACTCGTAATCTTGTTTTTTAGATATTCATTAGTGTCCGAAGAAATTACCTCTTGTTTTGTATAAATGGGTTTTTAATTTGGCTTTTCTTTCCCATTCCTTTCCTGGAATACTCAAGGGAGGGATGAAGGTATTCCTCCTCAACAGTATATTTGGACAATCCTTTACAATATTACCTATTCATAGATCCAATAATGAAGTTCTTTTTAAAAATGAGAAATTGTCCAGTATTTTGGCCAAAGGAAAGTTGTTGATATGACTGACCTCCCTCTTGGTAACCCTTCTGTTCTTGTCTTAAAATTAAATACATTATTATTACTTTATTGATGTCTTTCCTGTCTCTCCACTATTGTTAAACTTTTTGCATACATTAGTGAAACAGTTGTGAATCACAACCGAATGATATAAAAGTGTCAGTAATTGACAACAACTCACTTCCAAAGAATTTCATTTATTGCTCGACATTTGCATTAAACTTATGATTAATATTTGATAATAAAATACATTTGAAATATCGTTCAAACAATTCAAATCGTGACCAGAATTTTGACATTTCGTTCACTTATTTAAGGATTGTTTTTATTCTTTGAGTCTTATTGTATGAAAGGATCCAATAATTGAAAAATGTTTGACATTTGAGCGATCGTTAAGTTTTTTGATGAGATGTTGAAAAGTTTGAATGATTTTGCTCTCAGATTATAGTGTTGTCTAACTTTTATAGCTTGAGGTGAGGGTTAAAACAGTTAAACTTTTTCCATAAAAGGCGAGTCTCTGTCGCAATGGTTGTGCTCTACTGTTGCAGACAGTGTTGGTGTGAATGGTTAGGTGATATCTGTGCTATTGGTACGCTCTGTCAACTCGGTAATCACACTTCAGTTGTCTTTTGAATAATTGGCAGAAAAACGGGTCAATAACTCATAATTAGTCGCTTTTATTGTTTGTCTACTTCTTTAGCAACAAATTCATTACTAATTTGATTTGTGATGTCTTTTAGGGCAAAGTCTATGTCTTCGACAGAGTTTTCAAACCGAATGCGTCTCAGGAGAAGGTATACAGTGAAGCGGCGAAGGCTATAGTCAAAGATGTTTTGGGCGGATATAATGGCACTATATTTGCTTATGGACAGACCTCCTCCGGCAAGACTCACACCATGGAAGGGGTTCTCGGAGATACTCATCTTCAGGGAATCATTCCTCGTATTGTTAACGATATTTTTAATTACATTTACTCTATGGATGAGGCGATTGAGTTCCACATCAAAGTGAGTCAATTGTGGTAACCCTTGCACTCGAAGACTAACCCTGTGTTCACTGCAATAGGTGTCCTACTTCGAGATATACATGGACAAAATTCGTGATCTTCTCGATGGTATATAAAGATTATTCGATTCGGTGACCATTTTATTGATTTGTTTTTCTCAATGATAGTATCGAAGGTTAACCTATCAGTTCATGAGGACAAGAATCGGTGCACATTCGTGAAGGGCGCCACAGAACGCTTTGTTACCTGTCCTGAAGAAGTAATGGAAGTGATTGATGAGGGAAAAGCCAACCGACACATAGCGGTCACGAGTATGTCATTCCTGACCCCAATTATACGTAATCTCATTGTATTACTCTTTGGACAGATATGAACGAACACTCCTCTCGAAGTCATTCTGTGTTTTTAATTAATGTGAAACAAGAAAATCAAGAGAACCAGAAGAAGTTGACGGGTAAATTGTACTTGGTCGATTTGGCCGGCAGTGAGAAGGTTAGCAAAACGGGTGCCGAGGGAATGGTGTTGGACGAGGCCAAGAATATAAATAAGTCACTCTCAGCCTTAGGGAATGTCATCTCCGCATTAGCCGACGGAAATGTAAGCCCTCTTTGATTGATATGTTGAGTAATGAACTGAAATGTTGTGCTTTTGGTTTGAATGGACAGAAGTCACACATACCATATCGTGATAGTAAACTGACCCGTATATTACAAGAATCATTGGGTGGAAACTCGAGGACAACTATTATCATCTGCTGCTCTCCGGCCTCTTTCAACGAAATGGAAACGAAGTCAACCCTCGAATTCGGCAAAAGAGCCAAAACTATTAAAAATGTGGTTATAGTTAATGAAGAACTCACTGCAGAGGAATGGAAGCGAAGATATGAACGGGAAAAGGAAAAAGTCGCTAAACTAAAGGGACAGTTATCTAGACTCGAAATGGAAGTGAACCGATGGCGAGGAGGAGAGGCCGTGCCTTTGGATGAGCAAGCTAACCTCAAGGACTTGGAGGCCAGTACTCTGAGTTTATCGGAGTCCGTCCAAAATCTAAGTGCAGTGACGACAACGACTACTGACGCTCTCATCTCTAATTTGATCACCTCTTCTGAGCCACTAAGCAATGAGGAGCGCATGAAATTCGAAGAGGAGAGGACTCGACTTTACGCTCAATTGGATGAAAAGGACGACGAAATCGATAAATACAGTCAACACTTAGAGAAACTCAAAGAACAGATCTTAGAACAGGAGGAACTGATCAGCTCTTCGCGCAGAGATTACGAACTTCTTCAGCAGGAGATGTCTCGCATCCAACAGGAGAATGAATCGGCGAAAGAAGAGGTGAAAGAAGTGTTGCAGGCATTGGAAGAATTGGCCGTCAATTACGATCAAAAATCACAAGAAGTCGAGAGTCGGAACCGAGAGTTCGAGAACTTAAGTGAAGACTTGAACACAAAGTTAAGTGCTTTGAGTACTTCTAATTCAGAACTGCAACAAATGAAGGAACAAAGTCTTCATCAGAGGAAACGACTCAATGAAATGCTCACTAATTTGATGAAGGACTTGGGAGAAGTGGGCATAATTTTGGGGGCCAACCCCTCCAGTGTGATCGGTGAACTCAAAGTAGCCGGTGATAGCAATAAGATGGAAGACGAGTTCACTGTCGCCCGACTCTACATAAGCAAAATGAAGTCAGAGGTCAAGGCATTGACTTCGGTATATATTCATTGCTTTGTCTTTATTTCATTAATTAATAATCAATTCTTTGCGATGAATAGCGGACTCAACAAATGGAAAGCCTTCAAACAACAAGCAATAAGAAGATCGACTCACAAGAGAAAGAATTGGCCGAATGTCGGCTTCTGATCAGTCAATATGAGGCCAAAATGAAGTCTCTCCAGGAATCTATGCGTGACGTCGAGAATAAGAAGCGTTCACTCGAAGAGGCCGTCGACTCACTTAACGAAGAGTGCACTAAACTGAGAGCCGCCGAAGAGATGCACGACGTGACCACTAAAGAGAAACAGAAGGAAAAGGATTCGGTCGAGAAAATGAAGAACGCTTTGGAACAACAGATTGAAAAGCATCGGGAGAACCATCAGAAACAGTTGTCAGCGCTCAGGGATGAGATTGCAGAGAAGCAGTCCCTCATCGATCAGTTGAAGGACGCGAACCAAAAGCTGACGTTAGCTCAGGACAGACTCCAACTCGAATACGACAAACTCAAGACCGACGAACAGGAAAAGAGCGCTAAACTCCATGAGATGACAGTATTGAATGACCGCAGAGAACAGGCCCGACAGGATCTGAAGGGACTCGAAGAGACTGTCGCCAAAGAACTGCAAACTCTTCACAATTTGAGAAAATTGTTTGTCTCTGATTTGCAGAGTAGAGTCAAAAAGTCTGCCGCAGGAGAAGAAACAGAGGACTCCTCCAGTTCTGGCGGTTCTGTTGCTCAGAAACAGAAGATTTCATTCTTAGAGAACAATTTGGACCAATTGACTAAAGTTCACAAACAGGTCTCACTTTCACTCAATTGTTTGCTGACATTAACCTTATTTTTGACCCAAAGCTGGTTCGCGATAACGCAGACCTCCGATGCGAACTTCCGAAACTCGAAAAGAGATTACGCGCCACAATGGAAAGGGTTAAGGCTCTGGAGGGAGCGCTCAAAGAAGCCAAAGAATCGGCAATGAAAGACAGAAAGAGGTATCAGTACGAAGTGGACAGAATCAAAGAAGCCGTCAGACAAAAGAATTTGGCGCGAAGGGGACATATGGCTCAGATAGGTATGACCCGAACTGCACAGCCTATTATTGTTTATTAACATTGTCTGCATTAATAGCCAAACCGATCCGAGCGGGCGGTGGTATCGCTGGCAATAGAAACGCTGTGAACGCAAATATCCAAAACAATAATGTCGTCCGACCCGTGATTAGGAACCCTCAACAGCGCACTATCAATAGAGGTGACTGTCCTTAATCTCATTTATAGAACCGTTTACTGAATGCCTTCCTTTAAATTAGATATTGTCGACAACTAAACGAATTTTAGGACTGATTTTAAAAAGACTTTTGTTTTAATGAGATTTTAATCGATTTTTACATTTATTTAATATTTAATAAAATATTATAAACTTTTAATTATAAAGTTTTGTCACTTTATTTATAAACTGTTTTGCAGTGCAATAGTACTGACAGTTAATCAAAGAATGTATTATATATTTAATTATTTCAAAGCTTTAAATGCAATTTGTTTTAAATTATTAAACAATTGTAATATAATTGTAATAATTGTCTCTTTATTTTAAACTCTTTTTAAATCTTAACAAATATTTTGAACGAATAACGACTCAATTGAATACATATTTTGTCAAAAATATAGCTTTTATTCAATTTATTCACAAATTGATTGGAGTTTCAGTTCTTTTGACTCATTTTCGAATTGCAATCATTTTGAATCATTTCGAGGACATTGAGGGCCGCCACAGGTATTCGTGTGCCTGAGTTACGATTAATTTTAATATAGTTATCTAGAAGCAAATGGCAAAGTACCTGGACCAAAAATAGCAGCCGCACCATTAGCGTAGAGGAAATCGTAATCCTGAGGAGGAATAACCCCTCCGACCACTATTTTGATTTCTCTTCAATATAAGAGCAATCAATTATAAAGTTTCCAAATATTGAGTCCAAATACTTACGGTCTGCCCATCTTTTTAAGTGCCTCTGAGAGCAAAGGGACGAGAGTTCTGTGTCCGGCGGCCTGACTGCTCACACCTACACAATGAACGTCTGCATCGATTGCTTGTTGTGCCA
>JAQIWF010001367.1:0-12280 GCA_034694965.1 Ceratozetes gracilis | reverse complement strand
TATTAATTATTATTATTATTATTATTATTATTATGAGAGAAAACAATAGATATCTCTTTATTTCACAAATTCCGACACTATTTTCCAATTGGTTCTCAACTGAAGGAAAGCCAAATATTTGGAAACTATTTATATTTGATGAGAGAAGACATAAATTGATGACTAAATAAATGAGAAGAACTCACTCATTGCTCATATATTAAAATATGGGAAATGACCAAGGGCATGTCCTGATTATTTATATGAAAAATGAGTGACAATTACTTGAAAATAGGAAAGGAATAGTGATGTGCTAGATTCGGATGAGCACTCTTGTTAATTTATGAAAAATGTAAACATAAGTATGACTTTGACTGAAAGTATGTGTTTGACAGCAATTTTTGGAATATTTAGTAAATAATTGCTGTGAATAACTAACAGCGCATTCCTTTACCCCTTTCTGTTAATTGATGGCAATCTTTGGTAATGCCGTCACTGAGAGGTTGAAATTGAATTCGTGATATGAGAGCATATCTTCAGATAATATTACTTTTCGATAATTTCAAAATATTTGGCATTTTTCAGTTCACAAGTTTCTAATAACAGGTGTTCATTGAATTCCTTTCATTTGGTTTGGAGTTAATTAAAATTTTAATCAAAATTATGAGAAAACATTAATTTTGTTATTTAATAATTATATCGATTGAAAGGGTTTTCACGAAAATGCAAATCAGTCTGAATCTGAGGATTGAAGCGATTCTCAGTTGTGTTTAATCGCATATTTCAAAGTCATTTTCCGAGACATTTGCTTCAAAATAAATTATATTCAAATGAAAAATAAATTTAAACAAATAAATAACTATTCAAATGATATAATCATTTGCGAGAAGCGATCAAAAAGTCAAACCATTAAACATTCAAATGATAAACAGTTTAAGAAAAATGCTTTTAAATTAATATATGGGATGAGAAGACAAACACATATACTTCAACAAAAGTGCGGCAATGAATTAATGCTTTATTACTATTATATTAACATTAAATTATTTGATTTAATGACACAATTTCCACAATAAATTAATTCCAACTTTAATAAGAAATAATTTATTCGAGGCATTTGTCGACTCCTCTGATTTACACCTCAGAGAAGGTCGTCGGAGATATAAATTCTCGGCTCAAAACAAGTTATATTCCTATCAAAAGTTTAATTAGAATTTATTTAAGACACAAATATATCAAACAATTTGTTTGTCTGTCAACACAAGCTTTCCATTCGTGCAGACCATCGTTACTGTTCTTGATTGAGCAGGATACATTCTGACAACTTTCAGAAATATTAAACGTTTTTATCAAATCTAAAGAATTCATGCGATAAGAGATTAAAATTTTATGTAAACTCATATTTGTGCAAATTTTGCTCAAATTAAAGTTTATCAGGAGTATGACCAAGTGCCTCTAGTATGTGTGCAACAGTTTCAGCAGTTACAGCATTCTGATCGATGTAAGGCAATGATTGGATAAAGCATCATACTCATTTCAGTAGGCGATGTCTTTAAAGCATAATTGTGCTGCTCATTGGCATTCATTTGAAGAGTTTGTTTGTGCCTTGCTCATACTTGTAAGTCAAACATGTAATTATCCACGGGTTGAGTCTAATAAGTACTCGAATAATATGAATGTTAATAATAATTATTGAAGTATTCATTGATTTGCATAATTTCAATGATTTTTATCTAAAGTAATATTTGAAGAAATGTTTGTGATTTCCATAATTTATATGAGTTCTTACGGATAGCATATCTGATAATTTGAGGGATGAGTGAAAACTAGTTTTTATTATTCGTGGAATCGACTGAATTGGACTATTAATCAATTAGTTGTCGTGAGATAAGAGTTATAAATGCGAAACAAAGTGATGCATAAGTTTTTGATAATTGTTATGAATAAGCAAAACATTTAGTGTTTGTTTTAGATGTCTATATGTTGTGATCCCAACAAACCGGAGACTCAATATAGACGTTGAATTCTTGCCTATTATTGTTTGCTCTTTGTACAAGAGTGGCAATAAGGGGGGAACCAACACAATGATAAGATGACATAAATTCTTTACGCACACAAAACTGTTGGCAACTATTTTTTACAGACCTTTTAGTACTCGACTATTAAATAAGAATAATAATAATTTTAAGGAAATGCAAATACGGCTAACATCTGCTCAAAGGCTTCAAACTTTTGTTTTATAAGTTAGTACTGTTTGGCATTTTTGGGCTATTCGTGCGAAAGTCAATCTCTAACTCAATATCAGTGTTGGGAACGAAATTCGATAAAACATCGCTTCGAAGCCTTCGCTGTTCACTAATATTCATATTTATTGTACTAATAGTTGTGTTGAGAGAAAGCAATACATAAATGCGTTGTATTTATGACTCAATCTGTCGTCAAAACTAAATCTCAGTATTTATTGGATCAATAAATTTATTAAAACTTTATCCGCAGTCAGTTGTGATTATTTGTTCACAATATGGCACTACCACTGAGGCCACGACCAACAAACCAATAGGTTTCTCCTCACGAGTGCTCAGACTTATTGGTGTCGGAGTTAAATATTAGTGTAATATAAACGACATAATACTAAAAATCAACGAATAGTCGGATCCAGTGCTCTATGTTTTGATGCGAAAAAAAAGTTTAAACTTTTTGTTGTGTTGTGTCGAACAGAATGTGAGACTCAATTGAGGCCATTCCTCAAAGAATATACTGAGCAGTGAATACTGGCATTCATTTGGTTGTTAGCGTTGGAACCAAATCAAAACCATACAAACTATTCACAACTAATGAAAAGTATTCAAAACTCAACTCAACTTTCATTAATGTTAGCGCAAGGAATAAGTTAGTCAAGTATTGAAAAATATAACGTATCCGTGTAAATGTACATCCATGTAGATTTAGTGTAGATTTACTCGCTGTTAATGAGCTCTACCAACAAGTGTGACACTCACTCGCTATCACTGCTTCCGACCATTACTTTCGATTCAGTCGTCGAGAAGTGAAGAGTTCTCTTAAATTGGTTCTCAAAAGAAAGAGTGATTTGAGTGACAATAAATCTAATGGATGCCAACCCTTCACTTTATTTGCAATTTATTACCAACTTTTGAGTTTATAGTTAACTTTAATCTATTGTTTTGAAAGTTGTTATTTGAGGTGACCTTGTCTTCAATCATTCAATCATTTATTGAATGCCTCATAAATGAAAATCAACACTCATTAGAGTTAATATACCATTCCATAGTTTGGAGTTTATAGCAGTTATGCCATCGAATAACTGTGTGTTTAAGTGTTGTCTTTTGCTATTCATTAGCATTACATTAACACAAATTAGAGAAACCCATTCCACTTGCATTCAAAGTCAATGTAATGCCAGTCTGTGCTCCAATCCCATTGATTGTCCGCATGGTTTCGTCGACGATGACTGCCAGTGCTGTCAAGTTTGCCTCAAACAACGAGGAGAGCCCTGTGGACCCAATATTGGCAAATGTGTCAAAGGTCTCAAATGTCTCTCCGGTCAGCACTTGGATCCAGTGCTCACTAATTTGGTGATAAGTGACAAACAGATTGGCATTTGTGGAATTCTAAACTGCACAGGTGTCAAATGTCATAATACCGGTGCTAATGATAACATAAAGTGTCAAAATGATAGCTACAAATTGTTGAGCTCTGATTCTGACTCCTGCTGTCAAACGACGTAAGTCTTAAGCACTTGATTGACGTTTTTCACTGAAAGGGATCACATTTTCCTTCAGATGCGTATGTCTTCCCGGCATTTGCAACACATCACAAACTCGATGTCCGCACAATATGATGGCACAGGTTGTCAGAGCCGGTAATGGAAAGCCTGGTTCTTGTTGTGATCAAATCGAATGCTTTGACGGTATGTCTGAGTCTTTTGTCAATCATAGAGTTGCTGTGAAAATGCAATTTTCATAAACTAATAGCTCCGACAAAATGTATTCACAATAATAAGGAATACATGAGTGGAGACAAATGGAAATCTGACAAATGCACGACTTGTGAGTGCAGGGATGGCCTCACATTCTGTCAAAAGAAAGAGTGCAGAGCTATCACTAATTGCAATGCTATGGCTGTGATCAATGACGAGTGCTGTCCCACCTGTCAGGGTATTACTTATTCTCATACTTTTTGCCAATAATTAGTTAATCAAAATTCAAGTCAAATGATATAAATTCTAAAAATAGGTTGCATTTCATCGAAAGGAGTCTTTTATAACAATACTCACAACTGGTATGAAAACGATTGTACGCACTGTGAGTGCATTCATGGAAAGATCAGTTGTAAAGTCCAAATGTGTAGTCCTGTCCATTGCGATCAACTTATCCGAGTGGAGGGACAGTGCTGTCCAGTGTGTGCCAACACCAGTTGTGATATACAGTGTCCTCAGGGCTACAAACGGGATGTTTTCGGTAAAGAGATTTGTGAATGCAATGTATGTCATAACAATCCAGTTAAGTGCCAAATGTACTGTCCCTTCGGATTCATGAGAGGACCCGATGGATGTGAGCTCTGCCAATGTCTCACTATTGCTAATCATCTCAAACAATATGAAGGTATAACCAAAGCAGATGACAATCCCTGCACTACAAGCAATGGGACGGTTATCACAAATGGTCACTATTGGGACGACGGCTGTCGGGAATGCATTTGCAATTCTGGAAAAATAATGTGCGCTAAACCCAACTGTCCCCCAATTAAGTGTTCTAACGCTATATTAATCGATGGAAAGTGTTGTGCTGTTTGTGGCGATAATCAGAGTAAAAGTAAGTCATGTTTTACTCAAATTCTTGCATTACTTGAATATGTGCTCAAAGTTTTAATTAGTTAATAGATTTGTTTATTTATAATAAATATTCTTATATAAAGTGTTTGTAAAGTAATTTAATGAATCAAATGAATGATTATTTTTGTTATATTTTTGTTAATATTCTGTTTTAATGGATGAAAACTAATTAGAATATGTATTCCAAGAATGAATGAAATATTAGTGAAATGAGTTAATTAAATGCTTGAAAAATAAGAATAGATCATATGATATGATATGTAGGAATTGAGTGCTACCCTACTGTGCACTCAATTCATGTGTTTTTAGTTCGGGTGATGTCTTAACTGCTGATAATTTGGAGCTTTTGTTGGAGTTTTTTGACTCAAAACAACTCTTAACTAATAAAAGAGTAATAATAGGAAATGAAATTAATGACAGTTTAATCATTTCTGATGACTCCACAGATTTATTGCCCTTTCTTTTGATCATATCTTATATTTGACTTAATTCCAGTGATGAGCAATGAGTGGCACAGCACTACTCTTTACTCTACTATTGTCTCACTTATTGCCCCGATTGTGATAAGACGACAAATGGGTTAAACTTATGTCTCTATTCTTGTAACACAATTGAGATTTTGGTGTCATATCCTATAAAGCATTGTAAATGTGGTCATCACAGGCGCACAAATGCAGTCATTTCTCCAAAACAATTTAATTTAGTGTTCAAAAGAGAGAAGAGTATATCCTTGCAAATAATCATTGAATAAATAAGTGACTATAGGCTTATCGAGAAATAGTGCTGTCTCCATTCACTACCACATTCTTTATGAGGAATAGCACTGTTTATCAGTCGACTCATTAAAGCAATTCTAAACACAAATATCTTTTATTAACAGATGTCGAAGGGAAGAGCACTGGTATCGAGTCAGCACACCTTCACTCACATCTTTTTATAACAGCAATAATTTTAACCCTCATTATAGCCATACTTTTATTGGGAATATTCTTATTACTGGCCGTATATATCATGAAAAAGTACCCGCATTTCAAATACCCGAGAAATAGAGTAATCAATCGTTCGGTCAAAGAGAACGCAATCATTCACTTATGGCCTTACAGTCAGAGCTCATCTCAAGTGCCGAAAGTACAGGAAAAGCAATTTATTAGTATTCGCGTCGCAAACGATAACAACAATTTACTTAATGAGTCGCTTCAGATCGAAGATGTCGGACACTCTTTGCAGGAGAAGCTATTGACGACCTGTACGTGTCCTGACTAATGGACTTCACCTGAAAGACCCCATATTTTGTATAATTATTGTAAGAATTAATGTAAACTAAGAATTCAATGTATTTAAAGGTCACTACTTTTTGTCATTAACTTAATATAAAGCTATTTATTTGTTAACTAATTATAATTGAATTTAATTTATTAATATTATTTTTATTAAATCTGTTTACCCCTAAACAATCTCTCATCGATTCTATTGAATAAATTTGGCAAATATGCAAGATAAGCTTAATTTTAGAGCATTCCACAAAAAAAAGATTTCTTTTTTGAATTCTTGAGATTTAAAGAGAGGGCAAGAAAGCAAGGATGACAACCATTGAGTCAAGAACCAAGCTCTCACCTAAATCATATGATCTACCACAAATGTATGGTATGCCAGGTTTGGTCATAGATTATCACAAATACTTTTTAAGATTTTTAGTACATTTAAGAGGTTTGGCTCAATATTCTAACATAAATCAAAGTTTCACCTTCGAGTCAATTTGGAAAGTTATAGCTGCGGGACATATCACTCTTTGAGTCAAGAAATTGCATCTTTATGTGACATATCCATTGTAGGGGATTACCACACGATCAACATATCAACAAATAGTTGTCATTCAACAACCAATTGAGTGATTGTTCGCAAATAATTTCAGTTCAATGTATTACAAAAACTTTCGCCGATTCTTATTCACCAAAACTTCAATTAAACTGATTTTAATGATTTTGGAGTCAAAAAGCGATTAATTTTATTTTTATTTTATTTTATTTTTATTCGACAAAAACTTGTTTAATGACTAAAAGTAATACTTTATTAGCAATGACTTAATCGTTAAATAAAACTATCGATAAATTAAAACATGAAAAGAAATAAAAATATTAATAATAGAAAACAAAATACTGAATAGATTTAAAGATTAGCTTTGAGTTTAAAATTGGGATAACTTTTAGGAATTGATTCGATTTGTGTGTCTGACAATTGGCTCAACTCGAGGGTCATATCAATCAAATTGGAAGCACTAACTGTGAGCTTATTGTCGGAGTCCCTCAAAAGTGCGTTAGTATTGCATAGAATTGAAAAACAATTCTGTATTAAATCAGAGCTCAAAAACAAATCTTTTTGAACCGATTTGACCAAACATTTCATATCAATAGGATTTGGATGACTAGAGTTGTGTTGTGCCAACCATTCGGTTAGTGACAGATAGTTAGTAATATAATACTGGATCTGATATTTCAATACCCTTTCGATTCTGTCGCTCAGAGGTATTCGACTTAAGAATTGCGCCAAAATATATGAATCATTTATTTCCGATGTCTTGTGAATGAACTCTCGCGACAAAAACCATTTGATTCTTTCAAATTTGTTCGGATCTCCTCTGGAGTACAGAAATATTGCGAAATCTATAAGGAGTTGCATCGAGTGGTTGGCGTATTGTTGTAATTGGAGGCGAACTGTGCGGTCCTTTGTGTTAATAACGACATAATTCTTATCTTCCGATAGTTTAACGACATTTGAGTGAATGTCAAAGGATTGGTATAACTCATCGATGAGAGACTTTTGCCAAAAACTCAAATTTCTTGTATTAAGTAAAGAACTCATGCCTTCAATATCTTCGACTAAAATACTGATTGGAATCGAGACATAGTTTTCGTCATTTGAGTCAAAATGAGTTAAGAATATGAGAGACGCGAAAGTGAACGGAGAGAAGACTGAACTCATTTGTTGTGCTTTTAGTACAGATTTGGACAAATCTAAAACGAAATCCATTTCCTGTGGACTTTGAGTCAAATTCGGGTCAAATTTAGAATCCAATGTATGACAGAGTCTGAGCTCCTGTGCGGCCGATATCTCTCTCACACTAATGGGTTGACAAAAGCGAATATAAACGGATCCAAAATTCTGTGATAAGATATGATTGGCGCCACTCCACAGATGTTTAGGTGTTTCGGCCGGTTTGCCCACATAATCACCGCTCGGAAGCAATTCCTTTGCATATAATCCTTCTTCTAGTACTCTGTCATATGAAATAGCAACAGGTACTATTACCAGATCTGTTATTTGTCCCGTCAAGAAGAGTTCGAGTGCAACACTTAAAAGGCCAGTTCGCGGGTAAAGTGATTTACCATTTCGGGAACGGGTCCCTTCTATAAAGAACTCAACCGGACGTTCTCCTCCTCGTATCTGACTTTGGAGGTACGCTCTAAAGACATGCCAATAGAGAGCATCTGAAGAGTGTTTGAAAGAGCGTCTTATAAAGAAGGCTCCGCACGACCTCATTAGGGATGCGATTTGGTTGAGTCCCAAGAAGTCAATGCCCGCAGCGATTGACGGCAACGGAATGTCTAATGAGAAGCAGACAAATGAGAAGATGAGGAAATCGGCATAACTTCGATGTGTCGGCACATAAAGGACAGGACATTCTTTCGCCAAATTATTTAGAGTTTGACTCAGACTTGAGTTCAAACTGTTTTCGAGATAAAGTGAATCCGAATTGAGAACCAATTCGTTGTTAACATAAACGCCGGTATAAATCGATTTCATAATTTTGGTCAGAAAATAGCCGACAAATCGAACCGAACGTAAGGAGAAGTCGTGACTCATTTCCGTCAGAATCTTATCCACTCGTGTCCTGAGCCGAGGGTTTCGTCCAATTAATGACTGAATATATAAATTCATTAAAAATATATTCATTATTCAAATTGTGATCAAAACCTTAATTAATGGTTCGTTGAAGATATCTTCGCGAATCATTTCTGGTGTCCTCTCTTTTGAGTTCTTATATTGAGAGCACTTCCATTCGTGAAATGCAATCCACAAGAGATCACTCGAATGTCTTCGCGGTCTCAACACATCTAACCAGTGGTCAACTGATGAGTTCATTATCACAATATATGCAGAAGTGATGCAAACAAATGAGTAATAATTGACTAATAAATGAGTGAATACTGAATCAGTTATAATGAATGACAAGAGGAGTGCCTCAAAATTCTCTTTCGCACTGTTCGTGGTATAGGGAAAGCCCTGCCATCTGCTTGTGTGCCGGCATTCCTATTATAGGAAAGCCTTTTATAAAAAGCGCTAAATTGATCTTGCTTATTCTATTACACTATTTGTACTTTTGTATAGTCTCTATAAAACCTATAATTCAATCACTAATATGCGTGAAAATAGCCCTTAAGATTCATTATTTATCTTTAAATCTGTCTTTTATCTTGATGGATTTGAACAAAATGGCACTGAATGAATCTGAGCAAATCATTTGACTACATTTGATAGGATGACCAGGATACTCTTACATTATGAGCTAATTTGCAAATATTCGTTAATTTGTAGCAAAGAGTCCAATATATCAATCAATTTATTAATTTGACGATAAATAGAGTCATATCTTTTGAATTATCTGCTTTAAAGTGTTAACAAATGCTATCTAGGCATTTTAGATAACATTTTAGATAACATTTTAGATAAGCTTAGTTTAGATTTGTGCTAAAACTATGTAACATTTGGAATATATATTTGATGTATAATAAATGAACTAGAGTCAATAGTGAGTCAATAGAGTGAATAGAGTGATGAATGAATGATCAAGGTTGAGTGAAGGGATACTTTGTTGCCTATAACGTCATATCTTGGCTGTGGATGTGTTGTCATGAGATCAATGTTCGATAAATCGATGGTCGATATGAGGAATAATAGTCTTGTCGTCGATCGCAGGAAAACATGATTTTATGCGCTAATAATTGCCTCAAAAGACAATCAAATTTGAATTCAATTGACTTTTTGTGACATTCGTTCGAAACTCAATTCTTATATCGATTTGTGTTAAGCAGTGAATGACTGAACCATTGATTCATTGCTTCACTCATTGAGAGATTCAATCGAATTATCGCTTTATTATTGTTTTGATTTGTTTTCAACACAATTACCACAAATTCACTACAATTTGAACCCTTTTCTCATTCATTCAATTCATTTGAATATTAATTATTTGAATATTTGACTCATTTGTGATCAAAAGACAACTCATACTCGAAGTCGAATCAGTCGTTAATTAGAATAATAATTATATTTAATTACAATTAATATGCTTTTTGTGACCAAAAATTTGGAGACAATTAACAAAATCACAACTAATTGTCACTTAATATGACTGCAAACGGCTCTCAATTACTGTCTATTATTTGAGTCTATTTCAAGTTATTTACAATTTTAGGTATAAATAGATTTATAAATAATTTTCGATTAGTTTTTCAATTGAATTAAGTTTAAGACGTGAAGAATATATCAGTTTTTATACATTTCTAGTGTTTAGACATATATTTGTGTGAATTGAAGTGAATTGTGTTGACCTCAAGAATGGGTGCATTTCTGGACAAACCCAAAACCGAAAAGCATACCGAAGAGGGGTTCGGCAATGGACTCAGGTTTGGCCTCAGTTCGATGCAGGGCTGGCGTATTGAGATGGAGGACGCCCACTGCGCTGTCGTAGGACTGCCACAACTTAATGACTGGAGCTTTTTCGCGGGTATTCTCATTGAATCTCTTGTTGTAATTGAAGTAATGGTAACCCCTTTTGCAGTATTTGATGGACACGCCGGCGCTCGAGTGTCGGCCCACTGCGCAGAGAACTTATTGGACACAATCACTCAAACGGATAGTTTCCGACACACGTCGAGCACATCCAACGGCACTATAAGTATGGAACAAATAGAAAGTGTCAAACAAAGTATAAGAGACGGGTTTCTCAAACTCGACGAGAAAATGAAACAATTGCCTGAAGTGGAGTCGGGAGAAGACAAGAGTGGGTCCACTGCTGTCAGTTGTCTCATATCTCCCACACATTTTTTCTTTGCCAACTGCGGGGACTCACGAGCAGTGCTCTCGCGTTCAGGAAAAGCCTTCTTCTCGACTCTTGACCACAAACCCATTAATCCGACCGAAAAGGAACGAATTCAAAAAGCGGGAGGAAGTGTTATGATTCAACGCGTCAATGGATCCCTCGCCGTCTCCCGAGCTCTTGGAGACTATGAGTACAAACAGGTATGACTTAAGTGATCATTGATTGAGTCATTCGATTGAGTTATGGTATGATTGACAGGTGGAAGGACGGGGTCCCTGTGAACAGTTAGTGTCACCCGAGCCTGAGATTACAGTTCAAACCCGAGAGAATTCCGACGAATTTCTGGTATTGGCCTGCGATGGCATTTGGGACGTCATGAATAACGAAGAGTTATGCGATTATGTCAGACATCAACTGACAATTCACCCCAACGTAGAAACCGTCTGCTCTTCCATTATCGACACCTGTCTTCATAAGGTTACCCAAACTCTCATCTCTTATAAAACTTCTCCTAATTCTGTGCTTTTATTGTGTTTTATAGGGCAGTAAAGACAACATGAGTGTAGTTCTGGTGTGCTTTCCGGGGGCGCCCACCGTCAGTGAAGAGGCTCAACAACGAGACAAAGAGTTGAATGCGTTATTAGAAAAGAAAGTCGAAGGTATGAGTCGTCCCTTTTTTACATTTTTCATCTCAACTCATATTCTGACAGAAATTCTGGAGAAAAACGACGAATTGACGGTTTCGGGTGTCGTCCAGGCGCTCATGTATGAGGACATCGAACGACTACCACCAGGAGGAGGACTCGACTCAAAGTAAGCCATTATTTTGCTTATCTGATCACAATTTGCATTGAAATCCCTCTTAATGTAAATATTGTCCTCAAATGTCTGATTATATTCATTGAATTGGAGGTCATTTACATTTCAATTAACTGTTGAATCGAAGCTCTCTTTGTATTCACTTCTATGAGATATAAATCCTTTTTTGTAATTTCATTGACAATTCAATAATCAACTCATAAGTGGCGCCAATCCTCTCCTTAGTTGTCAATAGAGATCAATGTCTGTCCTCTTAATCGATAGGACACACTATTTGTGTTAATTATATAATCATATAATCATTATTCTAATTACAAATTAATATTCAGATCAGTCGTAATGATTGTATGCCTTTTGAACCCTTCGGTTATTTAAGTCTTAAATTTAAACCAAAGGCTCTTATTTTAAATTCTAATTAATTCCTGTGAATAAACTCATGGCTAAGAAATTGATGGCTTTGATAAATGCATGGCTCATATCTCTTATCCGTTCCTTTATTCGAATATTTAGTATTTATATGAATTGAAATG
>JAQIWF010001366.1:0-12284 GCA_034694965.1 Ceratozetes gracilis | reverse complement strand
TTATTCGTTAAATTATAATAAATTTTTTGTTGTTTTTATTTTTAATATTCAATAAAATTGGAGATAAATACCTATAAATTGGAGCCAACGGTCCAAAAGTTTCTTCTTTAGAGAACATCATATCTTTGGTCACTTCGGTAACGATTGTGGGCTCAAAGAAGTTGCCACTCATATGATTACCCCCACTATAAACAGTCGCCCCCTTTTCGAGAGCATCAGTGATATGTCTCTTCACTTTTTCGACAGCATTTTGGTTAATGAGAGGTCCAATAGTTGTGGTGCTATCCCTTCCGTCCCCAACAATCAACTCATCTGACATTTTTTGAGCCAATCTTTGGACGAATTCATCGTAAACTGAGGTCTCGACAAATATTCTGTTGGCACAGACACACGTCTGCAAGTCATACATCATTAGTGTTTTCAGTCTTTTCTTTCATATCATACCTGTCCTGCATTTCTGAACTTCGAAGCAATACATCCCTCCACTGCTTTGTCGAGATCAGCTGATTTGAATACAATGAAAGGTGCGTTCCCTCCCAACTCCATACACACTCTTTTGACATAAGGAGCCGATTGAGACAATAAGATCTTTCCCACAGCAGTCGATCCGGTAAACGAAATGGCGCTGATATCTGGAGATTCACAAAATGCTTTACCAATAAGTGAGGCCTTATCCCGAGCAGACGGTACAACGTTTACGACCCCTTTTGGAATACCCGCCTCTTCTGCTATTTTGGCGATTGCGAGGGCAGAATATGGGGTATCCTCTGCCGGTCTCAATACAGCTGTACAGCCGGCGGCCAAAACAGCGCCCAATTTTCGAGTTATCATCGCATTCGGGAAATTCCACTAAAATAGTGATTTTAGACATTTGTAATCAAATGGATTGCAATTGTATTACAGGAGTAATGATAGCGACGACACCAATCGGTTCTTTGGTATACATCATCATCTTTTGAGGCCACGGACTTTGCATTACTTCCCCGGTAACCCGTTTAGCCTCTTCTGCAAACCACTCAAGAAAAGAGGCTCCGTATGCGATCTCACCCATCGATTCCTTGAGGGGTTTCCCCATTTCAAGAGTCAGGAGTTCTGCCAATTCCTTCTGTCGGGACATTTGAATTTCAAACATTTTCCTCAGTAATTGTGATCTATATTTGGCTGTCGTTTCACTCCATTGTTTGAATGCATTCTTTGCACAATTGATGGCATCATTTGTCTCAATCAGATCGCAATCATAAGACTCTCCAATCGGTTCCCCAATGGATGGGTTGTAAACTTTGAATGTTTTGGTTGAGGACTGTCTCCACTCCCCATCGATATAAGCTCTCGATTGCAGATCATTGAGAAGACTAACGGAAGACAAGTTTCGTGTTAATGCTCTTTGACTTAATCTTGGTACATTCAATTGAATTCTCCCAATTAAGGAATATTTTATACATTTTAAACTCGATTTAAAGAAAAGCATTTTTATTGACTTATGGCATAACCAGTGATAAAGAGATTATAAAATTCAATGTCAAGCAATCAATTGAAGCATTTATTTGTATATCGACTCAATTCATACTTTTTGTGATTAATTTTGATTGAATTCAATTGAATTTACAAAACATAAAAGCATTGAATGTTTGCGCAAATATTGTGCGCAAAACCATAAATTTAAAGGGATTTCATTCAACACTACATTACGTCCAATATTTAAGACTATTTTACTCAATCAAATTTAAGTCTTTTCAAATTTGCTGGATATTATTACCAAGATTAAAGGTTTAAATAACCCTAATTAGTTTTAAATCAAATCTGTGCTAAATTAGCAAGGTTATCATCCAATTTAAATGACTACTTTTGGACATCATTTGCATCTATTTATTGTGTGAAACACATGTCTTGACGTCAGAGAAGAAGCGCTTAAATAACAAAACAAATTGTTTCCGATTAAATTCAACTTATTTTCACGATTTTGTTTGAAATTTTCACTTTCTAAAAGAATGTCTCTCAGAAAATCACCTAGGAAGAAAGTGAGGTCTCAAATTGTGTCCAATGATGACGAAGACGTTCACCAAATTGTGGATAAAAGTCACGAAAAAATAGTTTTGAAAGAATTGAAAGTTTTGTTATCAAAAGATTTGACAAATAGTTTGTCAAATGGTCTGACAAATGGAGATATCAGTGATTCCAATGATGACAACAACGATGAGCCGACGTCTCCCTTCAAGGATAGGACAGACATTCAGGACAACTACTTTATGGCCCAATCGGCGAGAAGTAAGACATCGAAGAACTCGTTCTCAAAGATTATGCAAAACTTTGATTTGAGTGAAGACAAAATCAATGAAATCGTTGACAACCAATTCGTATCACAAAGAAAACAATTAATTGATTCCTACACTAATGATAATCACTTCGATAAGTGGTTTCAGTTATTGAGGTATTACTCAATTAGGTCTACTCCAGTAGTTTTGTGTCTTTCCTCTAATAGTAGTCTTTCCCTTAAAATAGTTGTGGTTTCAATGTATTGCTTTATGGGGTCGGCTCTAAGCGAAGACTCATCGATGCATTTATTTGGGAAAGCCTTCAATCGGAACACCATATCGTTATTAATGGCTTTAATAATGAGATAACTGTCCGACACGTAAGTCCTAAAATCTGGGCTCTAATTGTCTCAAACTTTTTGAAAGAAGTCTTTCCAATATTTGTTTGAAATTTCATTTAATTCTTAAATTTATTTGTATTTTCAGATAATATCTGTTTTGAATGAAGTGATGGATCAGACCATTAGTGATGAGTCGAAACTAATCGAAAAATTAAAAGAAATTGATTTCGATTTATATCTTGTCGTCCATTCGATTGACTTTATGTTTGGAACGAATCCTAAAATCAAAGCCTTTTTCCTGCAATTGATGTCTTCGTGCAGTCGTTTGCGAATCATTGCGAGCGTTGACCACATAAATAGTGGTCTTCTCTGGTCGACCACCGAATCAAATGTCTATAACTGGATGTGGTTTAATGTCCCGACCTTTGAGTCCTACAATATTGAGAAGGCTTTCACGACTGGCCTCTCATTACTAAGCGGTTTATCGAACAGTTGGACTCAGTCTCTGACCTATTCCTCTATTAAACACGTTTACGATTCGTTGACATCAAACGCACAGAAAATATTTTTATTGGTTTTAAATCATTTCGTCGATAAAAGCGATTCGAATAATGGATTCGCTTTCAGTGATTGTTATACTCTTTGTAGAGAAGAGTTTTTGGTTAACTCGGAAATGACATTAAGGGCTCAAATCAGTGAATTCAAAGACCATAAACTCCTTAAGCTTAAGAAAGGCTCTGATGGCGGGGAAGTGATCCTCGTCTGCATCGATAAAAGTGTGGCCCAAAAGTTCATTGATAACCACAAATGAACCGACAGTTTATGTAATCTATTTATAAGATATTATTAACTTAACTCACATTCCATTTATTCCTAAATTAATATTTTGAATCAGTTTTCCCTCTCTTATGAAATTAATATTCTCTCAAAACTGTTGACAATTGCATGAAAAGACTCAAAAAGTTGAGTTGACGTTAACATTAAATTCTTTGCACGAAATCCTATATACACTTAGCCTCCAATAATATGAACTAGTACAGGCGGACCAATTTGGTTGATACTAATAGCCGAAAGTTGATACTAATGGACAATATTTAATATTAGTCCTATTAAAGTGATTGAAACAGAGGTTGATATTAATAGTGATTTGACATTATTGGTGGTTCATATTATTGGAGTCTCAGTGTATTTTTGTGTTATATAATTATATAAATGACATTTTTGTACTTTTCTTTAATGATTTCCTCCACTAAAGCCAATAAATTATTAAATATTGTAAATATCGTTCAGTATTTTGTTGATTACAAACATTATTGGATAACAGAGACAAACATTGTCTCGACTGACATGTATTGCAATTAATGTTTACTTTTGTCACTAAGTTATGACTAGTTTTCTCATAACATCGGAATAATGGGTAAAAAGTTTAATCAAAAACTAGAGACGGATCGATAAACTTGGAAAAGTGAGTAAAGTATAGTAAAGTTCTTTACAACTGTGTTGGTAAGTGATTCAACTATCACCTTTAACATTCAATAAGAATAATTTATCGTTTTTTGTCAATAAATGAGACGATAAACAATTGTTTGATAAAACCTATTATTAATTTCAATAGTCATTGATATTTATAAGTCGTATCGACTCTGTTATCAGAGCTCAGACCCACTGTTGGGCCGAAGAAATACACTAAAGATAAAGTGAATTAAGTGGAGAGCCTTTACTTCACGCCTACATTTGCTAACGAACTGAATAATAATTGAGTTATTGTGGAAAATCTACTATTTTTGTCTTATCCAGTAATAATTGAAGTAAATCGAGTGAATATTATTAAAGAAATCATAAATGAGTAATAAAATGACATTTCCTCAATTGAGTCCCAACTGATGGTCACGTTCTCAAAGGCCCTAAAGTTGAGGCATATTATCGTAAACACAGAGTCTTATCGTTTGTGTAGTTCTGAGTTCTGAGCGTTTGTTTTGCTCTTCATATCAGAGAATTGCACTTATTTTTGATGCCTTCGCTTTAAATTGCTTTTTATCGCCAATTGATTCACTAAAAAGTGTTTATTGCTTTTGGAGGGCGTTTACGACCATCTGTGGTGCTCTTCATAATAGTTTGTCTAATGTTTATATAATGTCATCAATAGATATGTCGAATACCAGTCCTTCATATTTACAATTCATCCAAAGTTCTCAGAAATTCATTTCACAGAACTATCTGTGGCTCACAAATAACTACAACTTTCCCTCCGACACCATCAATGACTTCCACTCCTGTCGCACAAGAGTTGAGACCAACTATCTCTTACTGATCGTATGTCTGGCCATTGTGTGGACAATCCTCAGATATGTTTGCTCCGAATATTTATTCAAGGTAATGCAACTCCATATGCTAATTAACTATTCTGGCGCTAAATTCAAGGCAACTCTTTTCTTGAGGGCATTTTCAACTCAAACTACTATTTATATCCAAATTCCTAAGAAATGTCTATTTGTATGACTAATGACTCACTTCTAGCCCTTCGCCCGTTTGTGCCGATTGTCGGAGAGAGATGTGGAGAAGTACCCGGAAAGTGCCTGGAAGTTCTTCTTCTACCTGAGCACTTTTATTGGCACTCTTCACATAGTTTTCAATGAAACTAATTATTTCGTTGAGACAGACCTCATATGGAAGAGTAGGTTCTCATTATTGACACCAAATTTACTAATAATTGTCTGAATATTGAATAGATTTTTCGATGAATGACGTGATTCCCGAAAATATCCGATTTCTGTATTTAATTGAAATGAGTTTTTATATGCACTCAATATATGCGGTCCTATTTCTGGACGAGTGGCGAAAGGACTCATTAGTTATGTTTGTTCACCACATCATCACATTTTCACTGCTCATATTGTCTTTGGCCACAAAGTATAGCTCCGCATATGTCTCACACTTATCTAAAAGCCTTAAATTATTTCAGAGCCCATAGGGTTGGAGTTCTGGTGCTGTTACTACACGATGGGGCAGATGTTATAATGGAAGCCACGAAATGTCTCCTAACATTCAAAAGTAGTTTTCTTTACGGAAAACTCATTGATGTCTTGACTGGAATCGGATTCATCTCATTCCTCAGTTCCTGGTATTTGAGTGAACAGTTTAAAGGGATTTAAGTAACATTTGGTCTCTTAGGGCTGTCTGTCGTTTATATTGGTTTCCATTGAAAGCGATTTACTCGTGTTCTCAATATTTCCTTCAAAATCCAATCAAATTTCCATTTATGTTAGTCTTGTATTCAATGCTTTGGGTTATACTTCTAATGGATATCTATTGGTTTACTGTAAGAATCACTCCTTCCTCTCAATAATTCATATGAAAAGCCCAACAAATGATTGTATTTCTAGTTTATCGTCAAAATCTTAGTCAACATAATAACGGGTCAGTCGAAGGAAATTGAAGACAATCGCGAATACTCACCGAAAACAGTCAAAAACGACAAAAAGTATCAAAGAGTATCAAATGGTGTCAACAAAAAACTTAATTGAAAGCAACTAATCATAGAATTGTTACGAATATAATTCAAAACTAGGTTTAGATTTTCATTGATTTTCATTTCGTATCAAAAAGAAAGTGATTTGAAAAACGATTCAAATATTTGTGAGAATTCAGAATCTTATTCAGAATCGCAAACAAATTCAGCAAAACTTTCATTTTTCTCACCACTTATGCAAAATTATTTCAATTTTTGTTATTTTAAAATCAAGTAATGATTAAAAAAAATTAAAAACAATTATTTGAATAAACTATTGATTAACAGAACATATGGAGTATTTAGAGTACATTTTACATCATTTGTATGACGAATACAATCATTAAATAAGATTTGATTATTGAATGCTTTAAATAGTAATTCGTTTTGATTGCAATTCACTGTATGTCTGAATCTGACAATTAGTAGCATTTGTCTGCACTCCCACTACAGAAAAAAGACTGTTCTGACTCAGAACTTCTGAGAGTCAGCGTAAAAGTAGTAACAATTTGTACAATCGATTGACAGACATTGAAAATGTTATAGACTTTTGGGTGAAGGGCAACAGTGTCTTCCTCACGATATTTAGATCGTAACCTAGACTCGAAGGTTGAGCCTTGACACAGGACAGCACTCACTCTAAGGCCTTCAAATGGATTAGGCCTTGACTTAAATCATTGGTAAAACTTTTGACATTGAATTTGAAGCACAGTTTCTATTTTGGATGCAATTGTAGTGAAATACAAATACATTTAATATATTAATATAATAGTAATTATTGAACGCATTGTTCAAAAATATTCCCAACAGAGTGAAAGTCATGAATATTGATATGTATTCTGTACTCAATGCCTCGTTTGTACCCAAATAGTAATTAGCGATTCATTACATATTTGTTTCATAATAAAAGCGATTAAATAGTCGCTCGAAAAGAATTATATATTTATATATTCATTTCATTCGTCACTAATTTAGATATTAATTTCATTTTTCTCATATTCTGATTCAAATGTTAATCTTTAAGGACTTGTTCTGCAGAGCATTAAATCTATTCAAAATTGTTTTACACGACAGTTATGTTGTATCGCCATAATTACATTATTTGAATTAAAATTTTCCCAGATCATTATTCCTATTAGACCAATTTGAGTGACGCTTTGCTGAATTCACTTTTGATTCGTTTACAGAGTTTAATTAATATGAGTATAAGCAAGGTCGACTCTAAACAATTCACTCATTCATTTACTAACCCTGAAGATCGAGTTGGATTACTAACCCTGCTTACATCTCTGACAAATTAATTGCTTCATATTATCTTTGCTTATTCAACATTCATAATTTTCCAATAGTTCCAATTATGTTATCATAATTTGTCCTTGCTCAATTGGCTTAACATATGTTTAATTCACAACAAATTAATTTTAACGAAAGGATTAAATTAAAATACTTTTATTGATTAGAAGTTACAAAAAGATTATTCTTTTATTCAATGTTTTTAAGACCACGTTTTCGGCGATTTTCTTGAATTTTGTCAAATCTTTTGTAAATAACTCGAATATAAGGTCTAATTCGGAATAAAATTAGTGACAAACAAATTATAGCCGAAATACCGAATGAATAAACAAATAATTTATGAAACAATAATATTAAATTGAAATCTGTTTTAATAGTGGATATGATGGGTAGGAATGTGTTGTGGAAATACAAGAATGTAAGACATCTTATAAGCTCCACATATAAACCAAACTTTCGATTTTCGAGTAAAAACCCAATCGTTGTGATCGATATTAGGAGTATTGCTATACAATAGGAAACTGTCATTTGACTGAATGTCTTGTGGTTTACGATCAATAAGTGGTAAAAGAGTAGCACTAATGCGAAGTGTATTACAGAATATAACTTTTGCCAAATGGGTATAGAAGGGGACCAGTATTCCACCGGGTGCTCAATCTGTGAACAATAATTGTTTAAAAAGTAAAAAGGTCATAAATTATTATCGAGACTGGGTTAAATTAATTACTGACCAGAGGAACTTCGTTGATATCGCCTAATCTGGGTGTGCCAGGTGTCCACCCTGGACCTTTGAATAAGTAGCTCAACTTTTCTCTCCAGTTTTCTGTTGTGAAAACTTTCTTCAATATCGCAAACATGTGATGAAATTGAAGATAAAAAGGATTATAACTTTGAATTGGATGAACGAGTCCGTAGACCACCGGTTCCGCTCTATCCTCGGCTTCAAATGTGTTAAGAAGTCGGTCCCAAATAATGAGAGTTCCGCCATAATTCTTATCAATGTATTTGCGATTTCGACCTTAAAACAAGTCTTTTCAATATAAAATGGTTTATGTGTTGACCCAAACCGTGATGAACGCGATGATGACTCGGAGTGTTTAGAATCCACTCCAATGGACCCAAAGTGTCGATCACTTCCGTATGAATCCATATCATATAGAGTTCGCTCAGTTGTAAATGGGTTAAGAATATTGAGGGAGGAATAAAGAATGCCATGGGCAGATATGCAAACTGATTAGTGGACATTAGTTTATAGATTGAATACAATTATATAACAGACCCAAGAAGTGAAGGGCTGCAGCGCTGCCTGTCTTAAAGATGATATCATTGTGAAATCTTCAGCACTGTGATGAGCTTGGTGCACTGACCACATTATATTCACCTCTTTAAGTAATCATAAGGATTGAGTTCATTGTTTGAATTAATCACAAACCATGAGATAATCGATGGAAGATATAAAATCCGAGATCGACTCCCAAAAAGCATAACCACCAGGTTATGTGAGAATCCCACAGTAGTGTCGAAATCCGATAGTTTTCCCAAATTACACAATAAACTAATACTTCAAAACTTCTCAGTTTAAGTCTACAAAAGTAATTATTGGATAATAAATCATCGAATTTAAAATTAAATTATTAATAGTTAACTTAACCCAAGAGGATATGTATATTTTTAAAACTAACCTGATGCATTCTTGAAATATTCCCTGTCCAATAGAAGCAATTGTATCATTTGTCCGAAGTATTGATTTACCCTTCAACAAACGCACACCATTTTCAGCCACCGCTAATGCGATGAATACCGGAAACATCTGGTAAAAACATAGTGAAAAATACACATGCTAACTTCCAAGTTTGAAAGTCAAGAAATACCTCTTCAACATATCTTGGCACTTTTGAGACATTTTCAAACATACAATCATTGGGATTAACTAAATAGAAGAGATAACCCACTCTTACGATAATATAATTGAAGAGATTATATGACGAGTTAGCGATGAAATCCATTAGTCTTCTGATGAAAAAAGTTTTGCATTAGTTTATGAATAATTGTTTCAATGCTTTCAATTCTTGTGAAATATTACAATACCAGTGAGTGAACAAAAGATATCTTGGGGAAATTCATTGCATAATTGATGGTAGATTTAAAAATCGCTTCATTTCATTGTTTGTCAATATTTTTCCGATTAATAATCAGGAATAGTACTGAAAAACCCCGACCCCATTATTTCCAACAAAACTGTTGAAACAAATAGACATTTTCGTGGAATGTTTTTTACATATAATGTGAAGAAATTATATCAAAATATAATACAATGTTTGTGCGATTTATACGATTCTTTGCAATTTCTCATAACTCAATGTCATTTGAAATTAATGAGAAAATAGTTGGCATATAATTTTGCATTAATTCATTCACACTAATGATAAACACACTTAAAATACAATCAATTATTACTTTTTTGTTTAATAATTTACTATAAATTAAATATTTAATCCCAAAAGAAGTACATTTAAAATATGTTTATTCAGTCATTTCAGAAACAAATTCTTACAAATGAATATTTATAAGAATAACTTAATTTTGAGGACAACTTTGATCACAACACGATCTTAACATATCAGTCATCAAGATATCGATCAATTAAGAGATTCTTACAAATACTCAATAATGACCAGAAGATTCTACCAAGATATTAAGGAAAATTCTCATAATATTTAACGAATGTCTTAATATTTTATACAGCATTTTGTCTATGAATTAACTACAAAATTAATTTAAAAATAAGATATATTTAGAAAAGAAGTCGACTTAATATATAAGAATAGTCTACAATCCAGTAGAGAATATAAAATATGACCATGAGCTCGAACAGATTATTGTTTTCGATATCAGGCTGTGCAGCAATTATTGAAAAGTCATATGTCTTTCCGGACGACAAATTCAATGTTATGTTTTCAACAATTGTGAGATAAGCCAATTGGATGTGAAGCATATCATGCAAGTCAGGGGTATATTTGCCATAATATTTCATGTAGTTCCTCACACTACTCTTTTTGAGAGCAAGATCAACCATCCAGGGTTTATCATAAGTTTTGTATTTCTCCACTTTATTTATAAGTTGTTGTGTCTCATCCAGACTCGTCGTATTGAGCGGCCACTCCTGTTGTGTTGAATGCTTTTCCAATAGTTGACTTTGTATATCAGTCATTGGTGGATGAATTTCCTTAATCCAATCGATGATAACCTGTCCATCCATAGATGATAATTCGCGAATAGATGGCCGCGAATCCCAGTCATAGAACTGAATGCTTGAAATAATTAGTAGACTATAGAAGTAATAAAAGCGAATATTTTCTCCGAATTCGTTTCGTTTGGACTTTTGTAAAAGCAATTTGTCGTCTGATAAGAGTCCATCCAATTTACGGTTTACTTCTTTAAGTTTCAATCGAGGTTTAAGTGACAATATCTGTGCCTTTCCACTAATCATTTTCCAAACTTTCTCATTGAGTTCATTGAATTGAGTCTTCCATTCCTTCCAGTCCTTCCCATCCGGTTCTGGAATCATTTTATGTAAGTTTTCGATCTCTGGATTCGATTCAGTTCTCAAAACATTTATTTTGATCGACAAACAGATCAAAAATAACATTTTCTTTACTTTCATTTTGTTCATCTTAACAGTCATTTCTCTGACACTACACTCGAGTTAACTCTAAACTTAAATTATTTCTTCAAATCAGTCTCGAGATAATCATTTTATTAAATGAAAATTAACTGAATTTCTGACAGTCAGTGATAACAATCTATTGACAAAATATAAGTATCAAAAGCAGTCATAGCGATGGGGTTCCCGATCAACACATTTCATGAGCAGTTTAATCACTTTTTAAGAGTTTAAACTCAAAACTTAACTCATTTCAAATTCTTATCATTAAATGAATAATAAATATATAATTTAAGCGAAAATTTTTGTTTATTTAACAAATGAATTAAAAATTATTTAAAATGTTTTACAAATCAATTGCTTTGAATGAAATTAATGGTTAGAACTGTTCGGTGACCTCTTCTTGTTGCTTAGCCCTTTCAGCCCTGTTGGCGGCCAATCTCTCCACCATTTTTTTGTCAACTCCGCCCTGACTGCCTGACTTTGATTTTTCGGTAATACTTACTTTTTGGTCAGTTTTTCCGGCGCCCATCCAATAACCACCAAAAAAGGCGCACAAAACCAATATAAGGGCAATGACGGCCACCACTATGACAATAATCAAAGGGACGCCCGCTTCAGTAATCGCTTTGGCTTGAGGAGTAGTATCATCGCATTCCTCTGTGTAGGGAATCATACCCGTCTTCTCAGGGCACTGAAAGTCAATTAACTCATTATTTAAGTAAATTGAAAACTATTGAATTCAAGGCATACTTTGTTTCCTATGGTCTCATCCCTACCAATGAGACAGAAGAATGGCTTAGAGTTGTAATTGAATAACAGAAGCCAACGGTTCTGTGGATTGAGTGCATCGTTTGCCATATCTATGATTGCATCCAATTGTTTGAGCTTCGGATTGTTGTCCAAAAGAAAGGGCGGGACATCACAGTTTGTGGCTGTGTCCACATCCAGATTCACAGCTGTGCATTCCTGTGTGAACACCCGATTGTGTTGAAAGCCATAATACGTCACTTTTCCGTTATTCCGGTTATAGAGTCCAATAGTTGCCGCCAATATACGGAATTGGCCTAAAGAAGAGCTCATTATTTTTATTATAAGACCTCCTCTCTCTCTCTCTCATTCCCTTGCTCTCTCTCTCATTCCCATGCTCTCTCTCTCATTCCCATGCTCCCTCTCTCATTCCCATGCTCTCTCTCTCATTCCCATGCTCTCTCTCTCATTCCCAT
>JAQIWF010001365.1:0-12284 GCA_034694965.1 Ceratozetes gracilis | reverse complement strand
TAGTGGTTTGAAGGAGAGGTTGATATTAATGGTGTTGTGACACTATTGGTGGTTGATACTATTGGAGCCTGAGTGTAGTTTGTTTATATAGCAAATCAAAGGGTATATTATTGAAAGGGTTACTAAACTGCAAGTACTCTAAAACTTTGCTTTCGTTGAAAAAATAGATTTGATTTCATTACATAAATATTAAATACAGAAATGATTTGACAATTTATACCACTCTATACCACTCCAATGCCTTCACAAACACTTAAAATCAAATTTTGCCATTTTGACCATTTTTTTATTATGGGATTCCTATTACAAACTCTTTGATTTAACCCATAATTTTTTGTAACTTCCGAGTACCTATTTAAGATTTTAGAATGACGAAGCTCATCCACTTTTGGAACAATACCCACATCAACGGTATCATTTCAAACTATAGGGGAGGGAAGGAGGTTGAAAAAATACCTTGGGGTTTAAAATCTCGACAGACCTAGTGCTTGTCCATAGACTTAATGTGAAGGTTTTTAAAACCTCAGGGGGTATTGGGCCAAATCTCGGACTTCAAGAGGAGGGTATTGCGCCAATACACTCCCTATGGACACCTCTGATCCACATAGAATCTGAAAACTGGAATTTGAAAAACTCGACGATTAAGTGCTTATCTAATTTTTCAAATTCTAGTCATTTTGACTAGAACCCCCTCCCCTTGGCTTGAAAAAATATAGAGAGGACAAATTATGATAACATAGTGGTTAAAAAAGATTAAAAGTTTCCTCGTTTTAATTCGATTTAAGAACTCATTTGAATGAAGAAAACCTCGAATTTAAATGATTTTTAAGTGGTTTTGAAAATCAAATTAAAAATAAATGAAAATTAGATTAAATGATATAAATGTTGTAATAAAAGGATTTTTCATTTATTGAAAACAATTATCACTTAATTATGATTTGAAGGATCAGTCAATCAGATCAGTCCCTGTCATCTTTGGCCTGAGAGCTTTTGCCATCACAGGCCACAATTTTGACCTTGTCAGCTTTTACCAATTCTTGCACTTCTCTGAACTCTACATCTTTGAGAACAAAAGTCCAGACATTATCGCAGAACCTGTAGGTCTTGAGATGTCCAGCCTTTGAGACAAACATTAGTTGTGATAAAGTGTTAATCAAAAGAACCAAACCTTAAACGAGAGCCGAGTCTTGACCCTATTTGCCAGCGATTGGTTGATGGCCCGATCAAACTGTAAGAGCACTCTCATGGCCAGTGCCGGAGTGATCTGACCCGACTGTGGATCAAATCTTTTAATTGAAGGAATAGGAAGAGTTGGTGACAAACCTGAATGAACTCGTCGAGTGTCTCCTGTAATGTGTGGCCTAAAGTTGTGTTTCGGTATAATTGATAACTCATTTCATTGATTAACAATTCATTACTTATTAAATCCAATGATTAGTTAACAAATGAAAACATTATTTGATTCGTTCGTCAATAATGTCTTCAAATGTTTGCTCAATGAGTGAGTCTTAGGCCGACATTAGGGCTGACATTAGGGACGACACTATTTATCGATCCCTACAACTATTGGCTTATAATGGGCTGACGTTTGAGAAAATGACAAATATTGGGCTCATATTTATTATTCCGTCCAATGAAAGTGAGAAACCCTTCACTACTTGTCATACATTTGTCCATATTTTCAATGAGTGTTTAGTATATCACTGATTGACGACATTTTGTGCACTTTATATGCCATCACAACAACTAAATCATTGATTTAAATACAATCAAATGGAGAAGAAGTTGAATATTGAGAAGAATAACCAAATGAGTGACAAATCAAAGGAACAGACCATTGAGAAGACGGGTTACGAGGCCTCAGACATTATAGAAGATGCCCTCCAATTGGCGGTCGACGATGAACTCAAAGATGATCCCGAGGTTTGTCACCATTTCTTATGATATGATTAGTGAACTTCTCTTGAATTAAAGGATATAAACAACGAGAGCGGACTCTCCTCCCACTCCTCAAAGGGTAAGAATTGATTTTATTTTGTTTTGCGCCGCGATTTCAATACTTTTGGTAATAAATTGTAACAAATGTCACATCAATTGATACAAAATTAAAAATAAGAGTTGGGGTTAAACCGTCTTAAGAGTCGACATTTGTGTCAGACTCTCACTGAGGTTTGGATCAACATTAGAGACAAAGTGGGGAACTGATTGTCTCGAAGACTGGTTGAACGGATCGATGCAATCGATTCAAACCACTGAAGGACTGAAAACACGAAAAAAGATGATTCGCTGATTGAATGCATATTTGAACTGATTTTGAGCCATAGTTTGGAACCCAATTGTCATGGATTTTGAGCAATGATCTCATCTCAGAAGACCTGATCTCATTTGAAGACAATTAACAGATATTGAAAGTAATGTGTGACTAATGAGACATTAAAACGATTGCTTTGTTTACCACAACTGTTAGTCTAATTGTTTAGTTGATTGCATCGAATCGAAAGATCTAAATGAAGAGCCATTGCTCTCAATGTTTGAATTAATCTTTTTTCCACTCATTCTAAACATTTTTGCCAACAATTTCACAGTAAATATCAGTTCATCACATAATGAAGTAAACCCTCAGAAATACAGTGAAGATTCGATTCCCGAACAGACGAAGGCATTGCTTTCTCCGCCCAAACCAGAAACAGCTCCAGTGGTGGCGCCGCTTACTATAGAAGATAAGATAGCTATGGATACATCAAAACTCCGCAATTGTGGAACAGATGAGGCCTCGATGATTGTGAACTTAGACGACACAAACACCGATCTCTTGGAGGCAGACATCGACGGCAATGACAGTCAATCCGATGATAATAAGACGAATCGGAAATCCAATAATGAGAGCAATTCCTTGGATTCTAAGTCTCTTTCTGTCAATGAAAATAAGAACTCAAGTAATGAAGAGCTAAACCTCTCAACAAAAGATTTGAGCAAAATTTCAGAAAAGGATTCTTCAAAATCCAAGAGGTTTGTGATTATTGAATGAGTAATCAATTCAATGGACTTTACATTCGGCGCAATTCGTGGACCTATTCTTTGCTCACAAAGTGTTAATCTATTCAACAGACAAACAAATTATTTATCCCTAAAAACGCTCTGAAATAACAAATTTTCTATTTTTCAGTTCAAATCAAAGGGAAAGTAAGGTTAAGATCAAAGACTCTAAGAGTGAGTTCTTTTGAGACTCATTTAAATCAGTTAATTATATATTGAATGCAATGCTTAGACGGGACTTTGGGTCAAAAGGGTCAGACCAATTCCAAGAACAATATATGGGTCAGTGGACTATCACAGAATGCTAAGGCATGTGAACTGCAGACTATTTTCTCAAAGCACGGAAAGGTGGTCAGCGCTAAGATTATCAAAAACGCGCGAATGTCCGGCTCGCGATGTTTTGGATTCATTACAATGGAGAGCAGCGAACAGGTCCTCAAATGCATCGATAGTCTCAACAAAACTGATTTACACGGAAAAACTATTGCGCTCTCGAGAGTGAGTTCATACCATTTCATAGTTTGTTAAACAAATGCTAAAACAAAGCAATCGTTAGAACCGACCGCAAGAAAGCACATCAAAACCACTCATCGCTCGTAAACCGAATCCAACCAAAAGAGATATCATTAAAAGTAATCCAAAAGAAAACGAAGTAAAAGAGAGCAGATCTGAAGAAAGAAGCGATGATAACAAACCTTCAGAAGAAAGACATACAAACAAATCAGTTTCTGAAAGCGGTTCCAACAGTGAAACCAAACTCGAGAAGAGAAAACCCATTCGCGCACCCATTCGTGACCGACCCTTCGCGTATCCATTTCCACGAAGACCTATGATTCCATTTAAGCGTCCCATTCCATTTAAAAGACCCTTCCCCAATAGTATTAGGGGTTTTCACAGACCTGGCTTTATGGCTCGGGGAGGTTTTCACCTCAGACCTACCTTTCCCATCAATCGTCTGGACATCGACAGAAACATAAGAGAAAGAGAAAGAGAGCGACGTATTAGGGAAGAGAGAAGACGTCGCGAAGAGATAATGAGAGTAGACCTCGAAAGGGAGGAAAGGATACGATTTGAGAGGGAAAAGGAAAGAATCAAATTGGAGCGAATGAAACTGGAGCGGGAGAAGGCTGAGTTCTTTAAGTTCGAAAGGGAGAGGGCGAGACTCGAACGGGAGAAGATTGAGCGCGAAAGGGAGGAATTGCGTCGAAGACAACAGAATCAGTCTATTATTCAGCACAGAGTCGATGATTCGCGAACGCGGTCTGCAATCGTGACCTCAACTCTCGGCAAAAGACCGTTTGAGTCGCGAGACATGCGTTCGAATGATCCCTATTGGGAGGAAAGGAAAAGACTCCAAAATACCCAACGGCTCGATAACCCCTTAATCTCCAGCCGACAGAGTTTTGTTGACTCAAACCCTTCAGTCGGCAATCGGTAAGTGAGCCGTTCCTTTGAGAGTCAATTAATGAATTTAATGCTCGAAACAGTCATTCCATTCCCCACTCATATGACACTCGAAATGATTCTTACAAAAGGAACACAAGAATTGAGATACCGATGACTGGAAACTCCCGAACAGAGTTCGACGCCAGACGTCATGATTCCCGCCATGCAATGGGTCACGACAGGGATGACCGCAAGAGTGCTGGCGGTCCCTCTTATTATAAGGGAGATTCTCGAAACACTTCATTTGCATCTCGAGACCGAAGATTCACAGCTACTCAACGCGAAGAATGGAAATCAAGTCACGACTCGCGTCGTTCTGATCGCTATTCAGATAAGCCAATAACCGGATCCAACTCCGGGTTTGCCAACAACTCTCGCTATGGCTCAGACTCGAGGGGTTGGAACGACAGATCCTCAAACTCTGTCAATAAAATATCGTATGGAAGTGGAAATATGCATATGTCTGGGAGTCAGTGGACGCCCTCAATCGGTGGCCGTTGGAATTCAGCCATCAGCTCTTCGGGCGAATCAAGAAGTAGGGGTCAGTCGGGTCACAACACTATGCTTTCCGGCACTAACCCCTCAATTACCGAATTGTTTGGATCGACGCCTATGTCTGGAATCGGTCTAAATATTTCTCATTCAATGGCCGGAAATGCGGGCAATAGTCTCGGTTCTGGAGACAGACCTTATATTCACAGTAATCGTCGCTTTTAATTGTCTGAAAATTATTTGTATTGAAATCATTGCTTTATTTCGAATTTAATTTCAATTGTTTGAGGAATGGCTGCCATTCTTCTCATTCAACTATTAAGTATTGGTCTCTATTTCTGATTCCAACCCAATTAATGGTCAACTATTGAGACAATTATTAGAAGACATGAACGCCAAACAATAATACTATAGAATAGTAAGTATTTTAAACTAAATTTGCAAAATATTCGTCATTTATATACCAATAAAATAGATTTGCTTTTAAATCAAAAATTGTTTAACATTTTTGTAAATTTAAAAAAAAATTCTTCAAACTATTGAAGTGTTGATATCGTGTTCTCAATCTAGTGATGTGTGCGTTGGCACCACTCCATTGCTTCAATTTCTCTTATATTAAGGCACTTATCATTCAAATCAAACAAATTTTATGCGAATTTAATTTATTGGCGATTCTCTGAGAGCTTCTAATTCTCTTCGATGTAATTCCATTCGACTTCTTCTGCTCTTTCTTTGATGCAATTTTTGTTTGAGCCCTTGACTCATACGGGCCTGGTTTAGACGCTGAGCCCTTTGAAATTCTTGGATTTCTCTTCTGTGCTGACTCCGGATTTGCTCGATTTTGCCTATTATTCAATATTTCAATTAAAAGTATCATAAGAGTGAGTAACCCCTTCCTCTTTCACCTCAACCCTATAATTGAGTCTAATTTAGAGGATTAGCAAAAAGTGGATTTAAATTCTCTATTTTTATCTTTTTTTCTACGCATACAACTACAGTGTATATCTAGATGTAACAATGTTCTAGATTGATTATAAAGAATTAAATACTGTTCTAGATCAACTCTACAATATAAGTCAGTGGTAACCATAATTGAGGATATTTACGGATATCCCTCTGAGGTCCGAGATTTTCCAAAAAACCCTGAACTTGGCCAAAATCTTAACGTCTATAGACAAACACTAGATCTGTTGAAGTTTTCAGCTCTGAGAGGGGTATTTTTCAATTTTTGAAATACTCCCCCTTGAAGTTGGAGTTGAATGATAACCTCTGATATAATTGTATTTCTAATTTATGAAACTCACCAAAAATCTCTCCGTCTGAAGGAATGGGTGCCAGATCTGCTGTTGGCAGAGGGGTTGGCATTATTAATGGCATCCTTGTTGGGTCAGGGGTCAATGATTTGGCGCCACCTTTCCTATCATGATTGCCCGCCTCAAAGATTTGTGCGATTTGTTCGTCAGCAGCAGCCGAGTCGTCGAGTTCACTGTCAACACCACTATCTGTGATTCAAATACATTTGATTTATATGTGTATTACAAGGGGTTGAGTAAGAATGCATTGGCATTTAACTCATCCCTATCTATTCGAAAGAGAAACCTCTGAACTCAAAGGGTGCCTCCTCTTCATAATTGATATCATTTCCCGTTATTTCTTTGATGCGTTTCCTTATGAGTCGAATTCTTTCTGTCCTTAATTCTGAAGCTCTGGCCTTACATTCTTCAGTTAACTCATGCAAGTCTTTGGCTATGGTTGAGTTAAGCACCTGTTCCAACCATTGTCGCAAAGCTCCGGCTCTTTTGTACGTCGTTTGATAACAATTTAACGCATGTTTGTGTCGTTCAGGTGTTTGCATATCAGTGAATATATAGGAAATGGCTTTATTTAGTGTCTCGACCTCATCGGGTGCACAATATGGTAAACTGATGTTGGGCAAATATCTTTGAGCTCCCTGAATGTTGTGACTCGCAGCCACTAAATTATCCCTGGCCTCAGCAACGCAGTCATATTTCTTTTCGTTTTCACTACAAAAATTCATTTCAAGCATTTCAGTCATCAGAAAGTTTAAAGCACTCACTGGACGGGTATATCGACCAACTCTTTCCATTTTTGAAGACCTCGACCCAATTGCCCATTTGCTTGTTTGACTAATATATTAGCTTGTTTCCATCTGAAATGTGCTTGGTCAACATGGTGTTTCTGTTCAAGAAGCCAATCTAACTCCTTCTCCAATTGGTTTTCGGCTTCACTCGCATATTGTCCCTCAAAAATGGCATCTTTTCGATGATTTACCCAAATTATTGACAATTGTTTGTATAATTAAATTAAATGATAATATTTTCAGACCTAAGAGTTCATCCCTTTTCTGGTAAAGATGTTGAAGTTTTTCGCCCTCAACCACAGACTGTTCCACTTCTAGTTTAATATTATTTTGCTGTTGTTTTGTGGTCTCTAACTCTTTGTCCACCACTTCCTGTCAATAATTGCCAAAAGATTATCAAATGTTGGCCTTTAAAGCAAATAATGATTAAAACAATTATTAGAAAACTCTACCAAACGATTGAGAGAATCGATTAATTTTTCCTCTTCTTGTGTCAGCAGATCGTCTGATAAAGTCTTTTGTAGAATAAATTGTTGGACAGAATGTAAATCAATTATTCCCATCTGATTCTGGATCTCATTTCTAGGAATAATTGAGTTAAACATTGAATGTCTAAAAGAACATGGTCAAATGCAGAGGTAAACACTGAAAGAATCATACGTTTGTTGTCCGTAAAGTTTGCGGTCTCTGTCCAACTGTTTGACCGCTTCTTCTAATTGTTCCAATTGTTCGCTTTTGATTTGATAATTCTCTAACACGTGTTTCTTCTCATAATCATTGATTGAATATTCGAGTTGCAAGTATTCATTCAATGCCTCTTCGTTTATCTCAATCTAAAGTGCAATAAATCTGATTTATTCATGTTAAGAGTTAGCCAGGTACTTCAATCAATATCAGATTTGTTTGGGTATTTCACTCAATACTATTAAGTTTCAAATACAGGGATGAGCAAGCTCTCCGACGACAGGGGGATAGTTCCTCACCCTGAAACCATATCTCCACAAACCTAGTGTCTATCAAAATTACCCCAAAGACCAGTGTCTGTTCATAAACGTAATGTTAAATTTTCACCCGGGATATGAGAATATCCTAAATTCTCGACTGCAGGGGGTGGAATTTTGGCTATCACCCCCCCCACCACTGTTGCTCATCCCTTTTTAAATATTCATTCATTCGAATCGAGGACTCAATAAAAGTTTCATTCTTTTTATTCTAAGCCTATATTCCAATTGATTATCGTTTTAACTGTTTTTCAAAGCAATCATTTGTTTGTCGATTTTTTACAGATTTTCTTTAAGAATGATATTATTATTATTAAGTCATTTGAAAATTAATGCATTTTTTTATAAAATAATCTTTTTTTATTTGCTTTTTATGTTTAAACCTTAAGATTTTAAATTAAAGACATGAAACAAAAGTGTTCTGGGTCATTATGGGTTATTGTAGATTTAATCTTTCATTTGTATTTTATCTTTTCAAAATTTATTTAATTTGCACTTGAATTTGTATTTGAATTAGCACTTCAGAAACTAATCTATACCATAAATTTGAATTTAAAATCTAAGTGTGTAATTTTGGATCATGTACATCTAAAACATGTAAGTTCACATTGAATAGAGAGTAATCATTGAATACTTACTGGTTTTCGGTTGTGATTTATATTTCTACTCGTGTTATGTCGAATGCGAGCCATAGTGTCGGTGTTGTTGTGGTTGAGTGCAGTGGAACTGCTTCCACAACCCATCAATATTTGGGCCAAAGATTGCTCTTAATTTTACTCTTGATTATTTATTAGCTTTAAAACATTTTATTTAGAATTGCGATTCAATAAAAAAGGATTAGTTTTGATTGCATTTGAGTTATGAACTTTGCTTGGTCAATATTTTGGTGGTGAGCTTCAAGTGGTTCACTCATGACATCCGAAAAGTCAATTTGTTTTCTAACTCTTGGAGTGTTTCTATGGAAATATGTGTTCGGAGATCAATATGTTTTGAGTTAATCTCGGATTTGAAATGCAATACATTAGTGGTGTTGTAGTGCCTCTCAATTGCTTTTCTTTGGAACAATAAAATTGTTTTCTTCTCAAAAGCAATACTAAATATGATTGGGAAGACTGCGCAACACTTCACCTAGAACCTCTACCATATTTCACGCAATACTGACAACCACATAGTCATCAATTCTCAATATTGCACATAACTTGGTCAATTCAATTGCATAACGCAGGACACAATATTTGGCTCATAATTAAGAGTTGAGGCCATTATCTTACTCTGAATTTTGGACTAAAAAGTTAAATAGTATTTGTTGTGATGTATGTCTAGTTTTATGCTCTGAATCATTCATTATTCCCAATGAAATCAATAAAAAAGTGCCAAAATTATTGCCCAGAAAGTGGCCTCAATTTATATTTTAATCTTTCGGGTTATAACACGGACTCATAGGTTAGGATTACTTCTCATAAAGCAATGAAAATATAGAGCAACGAATAAATCGTTTAATTGTCGATAAAATATATTAAATATAATTATTATATAAATATATTGAATATCGAAGCGATGTTTAATCCATTAATAAATAAGACATTAAGGCGTCAGACGTTTGGGGTCGCGGGGGAACAGCGATGTCTTTCTTATGTTGTCGAGTCCCAAGTAAAGCATTGTCACTCTTTCCAAACCTATTCCTCCCCCTGCATGTGGAGGACATCCATATCGGAAGGCATCGATATAACCCTTAATGCTATCTAAATCTGAAAATTTATCGTTAATTTCAATCGAAAGCCGATTATATTCTGAGTGAAAATACCGATTGAGTGAAGGTTTGCCCGTTCTGTCAGTAGTTGACATTCATGTATACGTTGGGCGCCGGACATGATTTCCTCGCCTCTCATAAACAAATCATATGAATTCGAATATTTCTATAAATGAGTTCTAATTATTAAAATTGATTTTGAAATCCAAGTAAATAAGACATTACAGGATTGGAGGGGTCGGGCATTGTATAGAAGGGGCGAATGGCCAGGGGGAATTTGTCCAAAATGTAGAAATCAGTGTCGTATTTGTTTTTGACGAGTTTTCCCAACAGTTTCTCATTGGCAGTGGTCAGGTCCTCCTCGTCGTCCATTTGAATACCGGCTTCCCTAAGCATTTGCACCCCTTCTGCAAACTCTAACCGCAGAGAAGGTTCTAAGAATTTAAAAGGTTCTGAAGGGTATTGACGGCCAACGGTTCCGATTTCATCAACAAATCGTGACTCAAGTCCTTTGAATATATCGACGAAAAGAGTATCGATAACATCGAGGACTTCGTGGTAGTGATAATTAAAAGCCATTTCGAAGTCGAGTCCAACAAATTCTGTCAGATGTCTGTGAGTGTTAGAGTCCTCTGCCCTAAAAACCCCGCCTATAGTATAGACCCGTCCGAAGTCAGATGCGATCGCCATTTGTTTGTAAAGTTGAGGCGATTGAGCCAAATATGCGTTGCCTTTAAAATATGAAACCCGGAAAACATTGGCTCCGCCCTCACTCGCGGCTGAGATAATCTTTGGGGTATGGATCTCAAGAAACCCCTGCTTTTCAAGAGAATCACGAAATAGTTTTCCGACTCCGGCCTCAATGCGGAAAATGGCCTGACTGGTAGGGGTTCGCAAATCAAGAACCCGGTTGTTGAGTCTGGTGTCCTGATTCACTCGAATAGTCAGACCTTCGCTATCATTAGTTTCTTCGACATCTTCTGTGTCAGGACGGGACGCGTCTTCGATCTGTAGTGGAAGTTGCGGTTCAGAGGGACTGATCACAAACAAACGGTTGACATGTATTTCTACGTCCTGTTGACTACAGCTCTCGATTTTGTTGGGCACCGACCGAATCACTCCTTCGATGTCCAAAATTGACTCTTTTGTAACCGAAGAAATGAATTTAACCATTGATTTAGAGATGGATTGGGAGATAGCAGCCAAACATTGAATGGTGTGGTGTTGTTGTCTTAAGACAAAGAAACATTGCTTTCCTTTGGCACGACTTGTGTGGAGACGTCCTCTCATCCAAATGGTCTGATTGTTCATTGATTTGTCCATTTGTTTGATAGTAATTAAAACTCTCTTCGGTTTATCACTCGATTGAATCATTGAAGAGAAGCCATACATCCCTTTAGAAATGTCTTCACTTTCTTCGCTCACATTTTTGGTTTCATTTTGAGAACTATTTCTTTCGCTCTTCTTTGCCATCTTTTCGGCCAATTTTTGCTGCTTTTTGAGACCCTTTTTGGATACCAATTGACCGCTCCTTTCAATAACAAGCAATAAATAATCAAAATTATCAAACATTTGTCTTAACTCACTCTTCATTACCAACTCCTTGAGTGCTGTCCATAATGTCCGCAACGATATATATATTCCTCAAATGGATTGACTGATGTAATACCTCTTCAATATTGAAGATACGAATAAAACACGTGTGTCTCCAATAGGGTCACCACTAATACAATCACTTTATCCTCACTTTTCTTTATATCAATTATTTTTGGAAACTTTAAAATAGTTAATAAAATAATTCATTATTATTATCAAATGAATGAGCTTGCAACATTCATAAAACGCGAAAGTTTATTACAGTTATTCAAAAATGTTTGGTAAGTTTGTTAGTTGTTTATTAAATTTTTCATAACAAACAACTCGAAAACGTGTTGTTATGTTCTTTTTTATGATTATTATAAGTTATGATGGGGTAGTTTATCCAAATCATAGGCAGAATTGAACAAAGAACCTGGCTGTATATGTGAAGAAACTCAAACTATATCCAGGATCCCGGTGACATGACAGGTGTCAATTCCCTTGTTTAAGAGCTACTCAAATCATGTTTAAAAATGTACCTACCCCTAATGGCCGTCTTGCGAGGGGCCTCCAAAGTTCGAGTTTTTGGAGGTCCATATCAGAAAAGGCTAGATATTAAATATTGAAACTTGTTCCTAAAAATACTATAATTCTTGGCCATCTAAGAAATCAAATTTTTTTGAAAAAACAAGATTATCATGGTAATTTCTACATTAAAATTTTTCAAAAATTATTTTATACATGTTCCAGGAGGATATGGGCAATTATTATTATTTATTATCAAATATCATATCAAATATCAATAAAATATCAAAAAACTAAAAAAGGTTCCATCTTAGTTTTTGAGATATGTTGGTCTCAATTTAAACATGTATTTTTG
>JAQIWF010001364.1:0-12286 GCA_034694965.1 Ceratozetes gracilis | reverse complement strand
TAAGCATATATGCGCTACAAATTGTTGCCAACGATATGTTCGTTACTCTGTTATTAAAGTAATTATTTTTATTCGTCTCTTAAGAAAAAATTAGTTTTATTTTTCATTTTTGATTCTCAATTCTCTCGACTCAAACGGAGTATTACTTATTAAACAACGAATAGTTTTTTGCATTCAATTAAATTGAAGTCATATTCATATTTGAAATTATATTTTGCTTGAATGCAATTCTCTCTTAATATCCATTGTTTTGAGAACTCCAGACCTATAAGTTTTGAGCGAATATTTAATTTTTGCAAATATTCTGTCAATAATTACTGCCTTCATGTGAACAATGCATTTGAGCATAAATTTGTGTTCAGAGTATTTCAAAATTCATTTGTGAGCGGATACGAGCCCTCACTTTGTGTCCTAATAGCCAATCAAATATAACTTTTATTTCGTTTCCTTTATTTTATGGCTGTTTTCTCACCAACTTTTGCTCCGATATAAGACCAAGAATAGATGATGAGAAGCCAGTTTGGGATAGTCGTGCCAATTTGTTAAAATTTAAATCAGCTTGTTTAACTTTCCATGTTTTGTCTTTTGGCGATCAATTAATTAATGAACCTTTTCTTGAAAACTGCAATCCTCTGAAAATGTAATCCCTTTCTTCGTTTGGAGATAAGCTAGTACATTACTCAATTTGCCTAAAATAATCATTATTTCTCAAACAATTAGTCTAAACCGATGTCTGTGCTATACATTGGTTCTGGTTTTTAATCTCGATTATCACGATTTGTCAATAAATTAATCGACTGTTAAGAACACTATTTATTGAACTTTTAATGAGTTTGAAATTTATTGGCTTTAAATTATCTCTTTTTATGTTTATTTTTTCTCTCATTTCTCTATACTTTTAAGTAATTGATTCACATTTTGTTTATTTAAATCCTTAATAGACTTACCCGGTGTGTGTGTGTGTGTGTGTGTGTGTGTGTGTTTGTGCAAGCTAGTCTATCATTAATTAATTTTAATAGTTTTAAAAACTAAAAATATTAATTTTGAAAATTGATATGAATTTAAAATGACTAAAATAAATAAGATAATCTAGGGAATAACCATGTTTTAAAATGCGAGTACATTTAATAGTAATGGTTAAGTAATTTGAAGTATGGATTGGCAAGTATCAATCTTGTAAGGACATGCTCACATAAGTGTTGTCTTTATTGCGGTTGGCGTCTATGATCTTGATCACTTGTGTATCGAAGCAATTATTCGTATCATTCATTTTATTTGATGGGATTTGATATCCATTTGATTGGAACAGACATTAAATAATTTAATTGACTGTTTTTTGTGATAATCTCAGCCGTCATTTGACATGACTTTTGATAAGTTGTGTAATAATATGAAGATTGAAAGCTAATCATTGTCTTAAACATGTCTTAAATGCTTGTCTTTCAAATTGAATTATTCTTTTGATTGAATCGATTAGATTGAAAGCAAATTACTTCTTATAAAAACATTTTTCGATAAATACCTTTTTGTTGTTTTGAGAATTCAAAGACTTGTTTCACAAATATCTTCATTGCAATGATTTTGATATGATTTCACTTCTCAGCAATTTATGGAATTATCAGTCTTTGGAAGAAAGAATTTTATTCATATATTTCTATAAATTTATACACAATTCTCATAATTCACATCATTTTTGTGGGAATAAAAAACGATAAAAAGATTTATAGATTACATCATATCTGAAGATAGAATGGATTAATATATGGCTTGAGATGAAAGTAATGGTAATAATGAAAAAATTGTGAAAAAGAGTAGATTATGTGAGTGACGAACAAAACCAGTGCTGGTGTTGTCTTTGGGAATGTAGGCATCTGTCAATTCGGTTGATATAAGTCTTTGGTGGTCTGTCGCCCCCCGACTGTTAAATATATATATGATTGCCAATGATTTGGTGCTCTCTGTCATCATTATTATAGTCTTAGTCTTTCTCAGAATCACTTAAAAGGATTAGAAAATACTCTCATTTTAGTCAAAGCCTATGACTGTCTCTCAAAAGAATAAATGGCGTAATAGTTGCCCACAATTTCTTTACTTCTCTTCTCCTCTCTCTTCACATATATTATCCAAACTACAGACTAATCGGACTAATCGTTCATTTTTCTAATTTATGCCTCTTTTGGATTACATAAAGTATAATTCCCAGTAAGAAAGGGGTAAACTCAGTCATAAAGTTTGTCCAAGCACATTTTAAAGCATTCTTTTTGATAATTTGTCATATATTGAATTTCATTGCAAGATCTTAAAATTTAATCGCAGATATTTTATCATTCATTTTAAAATTGTTTCTATCATTTTCATAACTGATGTCATTTTGTGACAATATTGAAGGATAAGTCTGAGGCTCAGAATCTGAGCTCACAATTACTCAAACTTGAAATGTATATATATTTCTAAAGTATTTCTTTTTAAAATCAAATTTAGATAAATCTCAATGTTTTTAATAAATTTATTTAAATTTTAAAAAATTATTCCCTTCGACTGATTTCGACGATATATTTGCTATATTTGTTTGTTTTTAGATTTCAATTTTGAAATCTTGTGATTAAATCATATTTTGTGAGCTTTATATTACGATTCATTCATATCTATCACAATTTCTGAGCGTTTAATTTGTGTCAATCTTTACATATTTTAATTAAATCCTCAAATCCTTGATTGGAAACGAGTAATAAAAAGAAAAATCTCAAGAATTTTATGACTTATATAATGAACACAAGTTTTTGCTTTGAAACCATAAAAATTAATGAATTATTTTGCCTCTCTTTCTCTCTCTCTCCCCTCTCCTTTCATTCTTTACTAAATATTTTACTCACTTTTTGATAGCAAATGCTTTTTTATATAAAATTATATCATGAATGAGATTATTATCAAATAATTATCAATTTTTGAGAAATAAATTAAAACACTTAAGTGTCCGAACATATATGAAACCATTTATCAAATTTAATAAATGGTATTTCATGTGTGGAAGGGCTCAAACCATATTCATTTTGCTTTCAAATCGGCCAAAAAGTCTTATTTATCAAAACAGTATAAACAATGATTGCCAACAGATATTAATATGAATTATCCCTCAATTTTCATTACTCAGTTTAGCGATATATTTATGTCTTATTCGATAGGCTTTGAATAAATACTCAATTTTTGAATCAATTGGTTCGATATAATCTCATTTTATCGCCGGTTGTATCGCAATAATGAATATTATTATTAATAAACTTATAAAAAGTTATATAACTCTTTGCAATCATTTTTCAAATAATCTTTAGTAAAGTCATGAAAAATGTTATTTTTGGAGATTTGATACCAAACGGTTGTAAATGAATTGATGGTTTAGATCCGCATATATTATTAAATGATCACATGGACAGTCTCATACAATTAATTTCATCTATCAAATTCGATTCGCTTAATTCAAATTCTCATCCATCATATCATTTAAATCGTTCTTCAATTCTATGATAACTCTATTTTATTAAAGTATTCATTTGAATAAATGAATGAATGAATCAATTCTTTTGTAGCTCAAATCAATTAAACGACTCATTGAATAAAAAAATTATTCAAAAATAATAAGCGATGACAACATTTGTACAAATTTTAGTCTTTAAATAACATAATTAATTGTTTAATTCTTTGTTATTTTAACAAATATCAACCTTGGTTCTTTCAAAGTATATTCTTAACTAGAATTTCTCAAATGTTCATAAATCTGTCCTCATTTTAGGTGCCACTATCATAACTATCTATGTTGTCCAAGATCTTTTCAGTCACAAAGTTTTACCAAATCAGTCAAATTGAATCCATGGATGTGATGTCTACACATTTAAAACTTTATTTAAAGCACTTTTAAACCCCTAATTGGATCCGACAAATCCTAGTATATATCCATTTCTTACATGGTATTAGTTGGTCCAATGCTTGATGCAAAGTTGATTGATCTTTTTTGAAGTCAATATTTAAATGAAGGGATGTTTTTATTCCTACAAGAGCTTATTTAAATATTAAGCATCTAATTAAGTCAACTCACCGTAAAAGTTTTTAAAACTGACATATCAAAACTGCCACTAATGCACGCCTTCCTTGTGTTTTGTTCGAGTATATTATTATAATTATTTTCCAGCTCATCATATTTGCCCTTTAAACTTATTTTCATCTTACCTGTTAGAATGTGTCCTTTGATTATAAGATGCAGAACAAACTTTTGTGCAACTGCTGGCTAAAATCTCATTTTCAGAATGGACAAGACCAGGGGTCATCATAGAGGGAATTTTGTGAAATTTCCCTTTGAGGTCCTAGAGTTAGCAAAACAGCAAAAAAATGAGTAAGTAATATTGAGGGATTTGGGAAATTGATTTTGTTGCCCTGTTTAATTCCATGAAATATTTGAGCTTGACAAATCGTTTATAGTGTTGTCATTGAGTCACCTTAGCATTCATAAGAGATTTTATATGAGTCAGAAATCAAGGCTTTCCTGGGCTCAGGGGTGACCATCCAACTCGGAGTTGAGGGGGGGTTTACCCCCCCCCCCCCCTGAGGCCAAAAAATCTCGACAGACCTAGTGCTTGTCCATAAACGTAATGTTAAGGTTTTCAAAACCTCAGGGGGGGTATTTGGGAAAAATCTCAAATCTCAGGGGGGTATCCGCGTTTACCCCCCTCCCCCTATGGTCACCCCTGCCTGGGCTAAAGTTTGCTATTGAATGATTAACTCAACTATTTCTCAATCAGTTACTTACCCGGCCTTCCCAGACAAATTTTAGGAATTACAATATTGTTCTTGCTTAGGTATTCTTAGGTATCCTCTAACAGGCAAATTTTTTTTTTGCTGTTTTGCTAATCCTAGAGTTTAGAAAATCCCCCCCTGAGGTTTTGAAACCCTCAACATTATGCCTATGGAATCCATAGTATGGACAAACCCTATGTCTGTCGAGGTTTTCAAATACCAAGGGAAGAATATTTTTCAAAAATGGATCTAGAGGGACCCCTGGATAAGACTATTTTGATAATAGGAAATTTTTACTGAAATATTGTTGTAAGTTCTTATGGTCTCCTCACTAAAGACTATTTAAAATGAGTTAATTATCATCACTTTAACACATTTATTGTCACCGATTATTAAGTCCCGACACAATCAATGTTATAATCAAAAGGTTTAAACTCTAATATAACTCTTTTAACATGAAGTTCAATGAAGGAACATGCAAACTTTCTGATCACTGTTTCAGCAAAACCCACAGGGGAATTTTCTATTATCGGAATAGTTCATCCTGTAGAAAGTGAATTGATGAACACCTTTTTGCTACTTGGTCTTAATTGTTAATTTCATTTGGAATTATTTCTTTGGTCTGGTGTTGTGTTGGGCACTAATTTTTATTTGTGTTGAATTTTAATCTAAATTTTTCTTATAATAAATTATTTGAATGCTCTTTGAGTGCAATTAAAAAAATAAAAGCATTTATATTCTCTCTGACTCTGCAGTCAATGAATGCAATAATGCTTTTATTGTGAGCTCTAATAAATCAAAATTAATGAAAGTAAAGCTAATAATAATAATAATGTGATTCGCTTCCAGAATATTCCCATCCGTTTGCGTGTCGTCTCCACTAATTCAAGTGAATCAATAAAAAGAGAACCAAATAATTATTTTATTATAATATGTAACAGAGTCTAAACCTGTGCCAATGCCAGTGCCAGTACCTGGGTGCATTTTAAATTATAACAAATACTTAAAGAAATTTGCATTTATTATGAAATGCAATGCTTAGGAATAACTCTTTCTCGAGAAAATTCAGGTTAACAAGCAATGTCTGCATACAATTATTTGAGATTTCACGCTGTCTTTAATTAAATTACTTTGTTGTCTGTGTTGAGATGGTTGGGTCCTCTCATAATCATTCATTTACTGTTTGGTAAGAGAAACAAAAAGTTTGACTCTAATTGTGGCTACAATTTGATGATATGAAAGGAATTGCAAAAACTTCTGCAAAACTTATCAAAAAACTGATTGAAAGTAATGGATGAGAGGCTCGTATGAGAGATAAACTTCTCAGCGAATAAAATGATGTATTATTTTGTTAAGTATTAAAACTCTTTCTTCGCAACAAATTTCGTGTTTACTCATAAAGGCATCCGATTTAAAGACATCGAAAAACAATAAAATAAATGCTTTTCAATAACATTATTATTCAATTCAGTTATCAGTCATATCATTGATTCGATCTATCATTTCGTTGTAATTGTATTATAATTGAAATTTTTCTACAAATTTGGTTCACTCTATCAGAAACGAAGAACGACTTCATTCTTGTTATTATTTTTGTGTATTTAGTGTTTTGATATCTTTTCAAAAAACTAATTTGACTTTTGCTGACAGACCCTATCAGACAGATAGCACTCAACACTTATCAAAAGCAAATATCAAACAAATTATCTGATATGTGATGTAATATCTATAGTGAAGAAACTGATTAAGAAATTTAAATGAAAAACAAAACCAAAACTCATTTCATGAATATTCCGGACAGAAGTTTATTATAAATATTGAATAATAAAAGCAAAAACTAATTATCATTTGTTCCGAAGTGAAGCGAAATGATCTGTTTCTTAAGGAATAGGAGAGAAGTTAATTAGTTATGCTTTCATTAAAGATTGCAATTCATTGACCGAGCGTTGGGTTAATCCCCGATCGGCTCTTCCCAAAGCCTAATGAATAAAATGCAATAAAGATATAATCACTCTTTTTTGCTTATTTTATGAATATTATAGAGTATTATATTATATTATATTCGGAGTTAATTTGAATTTTATTCTATTGATTGTCTGATACTTTTTTCTTCCGTTCCTCCTATTCGTAGCTCCGCCTTAACTACAACTAAATCATATTTTTTGCCAATGATTTGACACAAACTGTAATCAAATCGATCACAGAATGGTTTTTCAAACTAATGTTAGATAATATTCTGTGTATTGCTATCAGAAGTAGAGTTGAAATTCAGATAATTTGTTATTATATCGCAATTCATTCATACAAACAATTCATTCAAAAATTTGAAACTCAAATAGAGATATGAATTGAGTGAACACAACATTTCAAACATATTTTTCATCTCCATTTCAAGCTATTTGTCTGTCTCTTCAGTGAAGATATGATAGCACTTGATTTGTATCTTATTTTCTGCTATTCTCCCAATTCATTCACGAAAAACATATGAAATTGCAGTGAAAATAACCTTAAATTTGAAGACATGAAAAGAAATACAGTTTTTTCTTTTGTTGAATTGCATTGAATTGAATTCATGCGGAATAGAATCTAAATATACAGAAATCGCAATCAAATTAAATGATTTTCTTTGAACCAAATACTACTATAATAAGGATTTTGATATTTTAAGCCATACTTTTCAAAACTGTCATTTCGTGTGTTTCCGATTACTCCGCACTTAACTTATTGTGTTGTCTGTCTGTCTGTCCCTATATTTCATATATAATATTATTAATAATTTTTACGTCTCTATAACTTATGACATATTCTTTAAAAAAAACTATTAAAAGATGAACTCAATGTCATAGAAAACAGAGTATTGAAAGCGAGGGAAAAATTAAAGTAAAGGAAGACTTCTTTGTCGTCTTTGGGTATGTTTTGAGCCTATAATAAGTAGTAATAAGTAGAAAATGATAGGCTATGGATAGGTCTGAGCCACTGTAACGAATCGAGTGATCACTTTTGAACGACACATACAATTGCCTTAACTGTTGGCCTCACTCCTAATGCAAAGCCTATGATCAGACAATTTGTTAAAAACGTTTGTCTGATATGAGTGAACAGTGGGCTAACATTTGCACTGTTATTATATTACTTTCTTTTATAACTTTTACTACAGTTATATACACTCTTCTAATATTAAATTTGTAATACTAGTCGTACAAGAATATTGATATTGTCGGTCGTAGAGCGCCTACACACCATAGCACAGCACAACAGCTTTGGCTGACGATCAATTGTCTGGACTATGGAACAGCCCATAGACTATATTAATTTTTTCTTCATATCGTATTTGAGAACAAAAATTATAGCAAAAAATAGTGTTTGAAAAATAATTGATGTCCACCAAGAAATTGGTTGCTCTCCGATGAGAGGCAATGCTTTACAGTGTGTTAGTGCCATAAGTGATCGGTAGCTCCACTTACAAATCATATATTACTTTTCAGTGGTAATACTCAAACTTCGAACAAAACTTTTCTTCTCACAGTCTGTCCATTCATTCAGTAGTCCTTTTCGGCAATTTTCTTGTTGTTCGGCACCGAAACAAAGCCAACAACTCTATGACCAGTGGCTATAATAACAGCTATTTTTCATTTTAAATACTTTTTAGGGAAGCATACGATGCTTTCGACACACTATTTATTGACCAGATTTTGCCAAAGTCTTCAATATTGTCAGCGAAATATCGGATCAATTTATTTATTGATGCGCTCAGGGATTGACACAAATGACAAAAATAAATAAATAAAAGTGAAAATCAATTTTTCTCTGCATTCGATAAAATCTCTTTCATTCATATTTACGTAAAAGTTTTCATAATTTTGTTTTCATAATAGAGTGGAAGACCACTGAAAATAGCGTTTTTGCCCATATTTTTGTCACTAATAATGCAAAGACTTTTTGTGTGCACAAAATAAAGTCAAATAAAATGAATGAATTTTGTTGTGAGATTTGCCTCGAGCCAAACGAAAGATCATTTTTTCAGCTGATTCGGGAAACGTGGGAATGCATTGCTTTAACTTTTGTTAGCAATGCTTTTATTTTGGATATATTCAAAACTCCCTCTAATATGTTCTGGATATTTATTGCCTTATTTTGATGGCAATTGTTGTGAGTTTTGTCGACCATATTATCATTTTTCGAGTTAATAAATATAAAATCGATGATAAACTAGTTTTAGTGCTATTTTCTAAACTTGGTTAGTTTTGCTTTCGTGTTATGTAAAGTTCTATGATCTGCAGTCTTGGACTCCAGGGGGTCCTAATGTGAAATTTTTGATTAAGTTTGGCCAAATTCCAGGTGGAGTCTGGGTCTGAATACTCCTGAGTTGAGCCTAACGTTAATTTATTCGATATTTAATAGTTTTCATTCGTTTCTATGGAGTGTTTCTATGCGTGTGTCTAACCTAATAACAAACAAAACAATCATCTATTAAATTATGGAAAACTACTCTTTTTCGATACAAGTCATAGCAGAGCATAATTTTATGTGAAAATCGATTATTTCAACACTTGAATTGTAGTCAGGCTTACATCACTTTTCTATTCTATCTCTAATAATCTAGAGCAATTCATATTTTTTGGAAAATCTAAATTTAAGCTGCTTAGGATGTACCTTGATTGAATTCCTTTACTAGGCATCAAACAATCCGAAATAAATGATACCTATCAAAATTTAATAATCTCTTACTTGAGTTGAAACCTTCTGTCCCTTTGCCTTCATTTTCAATTAGTTGTCTATTTCTTAATTATATTTTTCAAAAGAATGTGTCAAAAGTTATTAATTATAGAGAAATATAACCGTTTATTCAATTATTTATAGGGAAGACAATAGATATTCAAATTAACTAAAATATAAAGTGAATAAAAACAATAAAAAGCCATCATTTGATGCATATCTTCATCTCATTTATTTGAGTGTCTTTTCGGGTATAAATACAGAGTCACTGAATGGGAACTCAAATGGAATCCATTGATATCTCAAAATTTAAACAAAAACTTGTTATCACGAAGAGAGGGGTCATTTTGGCTTTCAGTTCATTATTTATAAACAATCAATCATAATTTAAGTCTTAATGAAGGAGTTGTCCGAGTGTTGCTAGTTGGCTATACAAAACTTGACATACCTGGATATATAAAGAATAAAACATGTTTATGAGTGGCGATCCCAATCGAGATTTCAAATATTGTAACTTACTTTACTCACACAATTTGTCAAATACCACATTCTTTTTAAATTATAACAAGACTCTCTCTCTCTCTCTCTCTCTCTCTCTCTCTCTCCTTCTCTCTCTCTCGCCTTTACATATGGATCCGGATATACACAGTTTTTAGAATTTGTTAGTAGGGTTTGATAGTAGACATTCCACACCCAAACCAGGAGTGTAGAAATTTATGTGTTTTTCCCTATAATAAACTCCTACTCTTTTTTTATTATATTTTGTCCCAAAAAACTAAGCATTAACATTTTAGTGATCTGTCTTGTATTAGAATTTGTTCATTTGTTTAACCCTATCTCTAAATGGGAAGAAAAAGTTGATTGACCATCAATGGTTGATTGTCAGACATATTGGGTAGGGGTGAGGAGTGAGGGAAACCTTTTGATCAATGACTTGAAATAAATAATGGCATCAGTTGTTGGGGTGAAGTCATGGATCGCTTAACTCAAAAACCCGGGAATTGGGACCCTCTCTATAAAATCGACGATTAAAGGCATTAAACAATTGCTAATATAAAGGGGAACAACGCCTTCCAATGTGGGGAAGAGTGCCTCAATTATAATTTTGATGTAATGTATTGGTAAGTAAAGGTATGCTCAGGGTGCTTTCAGCGTACACCTCTCCCATGTTTCCCAACAGACAATTATGAGTCATAAAAATTAAATATTTATGTAAAATGAAATCGAATTAATAGAAATCAAATAAAAATGAGTTCTTCTTAACTATTAGTGTTTGATATCATAAATGAAATTTAAAATAAAGTAAAACTTATTTTGTTTTTAAGCGATGAACAAAAATAATTACTTTAATAACAGAGTAACGAACATATCGTTGGCAACAATTTGTAGCGCATATATGACTATGAAATATGTCTGTCCATCAGAGCAAAGAACGGGACCGGCATATATTGAGATGCAAATTTCTCAAATTGTAATTTTTGCCCTTCTGCAACTGGGGAGGGGTCTGATGGTAAAGGGACTCAAGGCGTTCCTTCACGAATACTAATTATTTAGACTGACTTTCCTCTATTCCTATAAAACATGACATTTATTAGGGGTTTTGAAGCCTAAGTCTTCAAGTTTTTGTCAGTCTTCATAAAATTACTTCTTGTCTCACAACATATTTTTTGCAGTCAACGGAAGATAACAACAGTTTGCCATTTGATGTATCAAACAGTTCATCACTTTATGTGTTCTTAAGACCAAAATTTATTACATAAATATATTTAAGTTAATTGAATCATACGATTCGAGAATAGGCTATCCATTCAATCCATATATAGCTTCAATTGGCTTTACATTAGTGTCGATGAGCGCACTCTAATTCTGTGTAGAGAATTTGCTCGATCATAATTTAGAAACTCTCGCAAATAAATTATATTGCTTAAAGAACTAGTTTGGTTTTTACTGGTTACCATTGCAATTTGAATTGGATCCTTTGCCGAATGACATGCCCACCTCACCAATACCATTTATTTGGGAACTGGCAGAGGCTATTCTGACTCCATTAATGTTATCGAGGCTTAATATCGACGAATCCAAGTATTATCATAATTATAATTATTATTTTTTGCTATTATTATAGAAGTGAAGTGATGTGAGTGAGTGATAGGCAATCAAAATGAAAGACCATTAAAGAGCACCACTAAAAACGCACAGCTTTTGCCGGTGAGAGCGCTCACCAGAATTTCAATAACATTAACTCTGCCCAGACATGACTTGCCTATGGTTTTACTTATGGGTTGGGTTCACTGCTTGTGCACCGATAGCTCTGCAACACAACTAAACATTGCATATATTTAATAAATTTATTATCAAATTGTAGGCAAAACTATATCTATATATGACTTTAATTTCTGTTAAATCGATACCCATTTGTAATTATTTCCATCTCAAGGGTCGGTCAGAACCGCCATTACTACTCACTATTCGCTGGCGGAGCAAATTATCAAAATGGCATTTCTCCTTTCAGTCTATTGACTCGAACCAACTAAAACAAAAATATTCACAAAATTACTGTTGAATTATAAGGTGTGTCCCATATTAGCAACAATAAGGCTAAATATCACAATTTTAACCAAAGAATTCTCCTTGCTCTTCTTCTTTGGCCAAATTCAATTTGGTTTATAGTAGCCTCCAGGCAATTCCACACAAAAGATGGACTGACAATAGATGTTTGCTTGATATTAAATAAAATTGAAGAGAGAGAGAGAGAGAGAGAGAGAGAGAGAGAGAGAGAGAGAGA
>JAQIWF010001363.1:0-12288 GCA_034694965.1 Ceratozetes gracilis | reverse complement strand
TTGAGAGAGAGAGAGAGAGAGAGAGAGAGAGAGAGAGAGAGAGAGAGAGAGAGAGAGATTGCGTCTAATTTTTCGATTTCCATTTGTAATATTGATTGATATCTAACCAAAGATAGAGAGAAGAGACAAACATTGCATTCATTGGATATAATGATCTGTTGTATCGAATGGAAACACCAGTGCTTTCACTTCTATGCAAACATTATAATTGATAACATTTTGTGGCCCTCTTTGCTATGCAATGGTTTGTCAGAAATCTGATCCAAAGGATGCTTTCCTCAAGACTGGAGGCAATTAATCTAAACGTAAATTGAAATTCTCGAAGAAATAGGGGTTTTGTTTCTTTCATTAAATGATAGGATTCTTTCGAATCCAAATATTTTTTCCGACGTTTGGAAATATATTTTCAATTAATTTAATAGAGAAATAAAGCCGGAGCTTATATACTGTGTTAGCACAGCCTACTCGGAGAAAGGAGATAATAAAAGCTTGAAAGCTGTAAATTCATTAATACGATTCTCAGAGTAATAAATATCTGTTGTGAGCGTCAAAGATGTCATTCTCGGAGAAAAGCGATTCCCATCTCTTCTATTAAAAGCATCTCTTATTTACTCGTTTTTTGTTGGTTGTGTTGGACTGTATTCTGGGTGTCAGTCGCCTCCATCTGATGTCAAACACAACATGAGCACAGATTCTGTTCATTTCTGGCAATAATGATACAAAACTCTGATCGGATCTTATGTTCACTTAAATGTGACTATACTTTGAGGCGAGAGAGAGAGGACTGACTCTAATATTTATTTTTGAGTTCCGAAATGGAAGACAAACTCTTGAGTATCATATTTGCAATACTGATCTCTTCCTAACGCCGGGTCCAAAAGCAGCTGCGATTCATTCAATTTGTGTTTTAGGTCTTCCCTTACGTAACACAACCCATAATACTGAACATGAATTCTGTACTGAATTTTTGTGTCGTTTACTCTTAAACATACATAAAAATAAGAATTTGCGAAATGTATTACACTATTGAGAGACGCAAACAAAAGCTAAATAGAAATGAGAGACAGAAGAAAGAAATGTCAGAAAATATTGTTTTAAATTTTTATTTTACTTCTTCTTCTTATTTGGCTTATGTCTGAAACTTAAGAAATTCCTTTTTCTTATGTAAATTTGATTTATGAGTTTGAGTTCTATCGGGAAAATCAATTTTTCATATGAGGGGAATATTTTTGATTCCTTGGAAATGAAATTTTGCTCTCTTTGTGTTTCAATCAAATTTAATCGAATTACTATGAATTTGAAATCTTTGCCGAATTGTATTACATCTGTATTTTGCAGTCAATTTGCAAATTGTTTTCCATTTGATAGTATGGTTAGACTCGACAGTCAGTCTCTAAATAAGACATTATTTGCATTCAACTGAATCAACAAATTCTCAAAAATATCGACTCAATAATGAATGTATTCATTGATCCCAAGAAAACCCAATTTTAATCTCAAAGAGTTTTATTGTGAAATAATTTTAAAAGTCATTGACGTTTTAAAATGTTTGTTATGTTCTTGGTAAACTTGTTTAAGATAGCCTAACTAAGACTAATAATGCTCATTTTATTAATTCTTGACGATAAGTCTTGTCTTTAATCTAATTAATTTTGATAATTCAATTAAAAGGCGAGATTACGTGAAATTGAATTATGTTCATTTAGAATTAACTGAACAAATAAATAAACTAGACTAATTAAAATTTATGAACTGGGCTGAAATTAAACACTTTTGAATCTCTTATCAATTCATTTTGCTCTAACCCAATTTAATTAGTGATATTTGAAGGATAATATTTTGATTTAAATTTATTACATCCGGTGTTTTGAGTAAAACTGCGAAAATAATTATTTAATAATTAAAATGAATGGAAAAATGAGTGAATCCGTGAAAAATTACTTTAATTAATCACTTGTTTTAGTGAAATATCTATTGAATGTAATATATGTCTGATATTGAATATGAAATGATAATTCAATTTCACTCTTTTCACAATTTAATTAATAGTTTTGAATTGCGATCAAAGCTATTAATCATAAGAAATATTTCATTTATTATCTTTCAATTGATTCGTTTTGTTATAAATGTTTGAGACTTTTGAAAAATATCATTACATCGAAAGAGAGACCTTTTTATCGTATATTTTCTATCAAATAGACAGAGAAATATCTCTGAGAATAAGACCACAGAAGAGATCAATCTCTGAGATAATTTCAATTTGATTCACTGTCCGTATAGTCTTCGGGGACTTAAAAATTTTGAGCCTTAACTCAGATTTAGTTGTCTTCCGAAGCAATGTATTAAATGTTTGATAAATTTATATGAATTTCTATACTTTGCTCTCAAATAATATATTTGGCAATTCTTTTGAGGGGAATAAAGATTTTTTCAATTATGATGAGAAAAGACGATATTAAGAGACTAAGAGTAAAGACATTTATTTCAATTGAGAAAATTATAACGTTGTTAACGAATAATAGATTTTTTCTCCTCTTTGTTCCCGAGAAAGGCTTTAGTTTTCTCCTCATTTCATACAAACTCTGATCGATATAAGCGTTTACTTCAATACTATTCTCAAAGTAATATACATTTTCTATGCATATATTGTCTGTTAATTTAAAACTTATCAAAATATTCTGAGTTCAGTTGACATCAGATTAGGCGACGACTAGTTTTTCTGACTACACTTTCATACCATTCATTAGAAAAGTTAAGTTAATTTGTTTTTATAAATTGAGGCCATTTTCAACTACGCTATAAAATCAATAGATATGTGCCGTATATAACGCAGTGGAGCCGACAAACACTAGTGTTGGAGAAGAGAGAAAAAGTATATTTTGGCTGACTTTCAATCTCTGAACACTACTAACTGATCATCGATCCAAAGATTTGAAGCAAAATCTAAAAATATACACACCATTCACAATAAGGGATGGACAGACACAATATAAAGGGGCTATACTTCACACATCTCTGCACATAATGTTCTACCACTCCATTACATAGTATTCTATTTCTATCATCTTTTAAAACTTTCTTATCTTTCATCTCCTTATTGCACTCTTTCTCTATAAGTGGTAATAAAAGATTCCACAATATTTTAAAATTGATCACGATAAAGGTAAATTTTAAAAGGGTCACTACAAGTAGTTTCCCTTGGCTATTTTTGTTTCTCAAATAGTGTGTTCTCCAACCAGTAGGATTTTGAAGACTTGAGGGAATTATTGACCTCTCTCTCTCTCTCTCTCTCTCTCTCTCTCTCTCTCTCTCTCTCTCCCCTTGTGATGGAATTTGGTTGTTGATATGCAATGCAAATATTGATTATTAATCAGCTTTAATGTAATATTCGCTATGAATTCTAAAATAGTTATCCTCTCAATGGAGTATTGGATAAGTTTTGATCGTTTTTCGAACTGAAGAATAAAATTATTTTTTCATGACTTCAAGTCATTTGACTTTCAAAGTAATAAAATTTTAATAATTTAAGAATACTTTAAAAGAATTATGGATTCAATTATAGTTTAGAGGATATGGTTTGCACTTAATTTTGATCCAATGATTTACAATCCATAGTCGACGACATATAAGGAATAGTTTGAATGTTTTACCCCATCGTTGAGTCAATTAAGTCAAGAGATTTGGCGATCACTGGGACTCCAGTGGCAGACAATCCATCAATCATTAGACAATCGGCAAAACAATATATCGTAAAGCAGTCCCACAATTGTCGAAACGATTATTTTCTCAAATTAGACAATTGCACCGTTAGATTGAATGCCAGACCACTTTAGACCCATAGGACTCACAACTCAATCTGCCATTCGGTAGAGTCTGTGCGACTCAAAAGAAATCCTAATTACAGTTTCTTAGTTAAGGTCTGCCTTTTGAATAGATAAGAGATAACAGAATGAGTCAACTCTTAGAAAAATAGCCAAAGATATCAATGTCTTACAGTTGAGCTCAACTCTAATGCCATCAACTCTTAAACTAATTTATAACAGTCTTGTTTTCACAATGGGAACGGTAGGGACAGTACGTTTTTTCATTTCCCACTCCTCTCCATACAAATGTGCATTTGTCAAACAATTTTTCAACCTCGTTCATATAGAGTCACATTTGAGGAGAATTTTTGCAAATGAAAATTACTTCTCATATAATGTCAAGTAATTAGACACCAAAATATTCTCGTCTCTAATTAAGGCGTTATTTGTTTGCATTTTTCTAATCCATTATTTTTAATCAAAATATTTTCGCTCGAAATTCAATAGAAAAAAATGCAAACAAAAGGCAATAATCTTTTTGATGGCTTTTCATATTTTTCTCGTGTAATACAAGTAATTGAAGACAGGAATGTCTGAATAAAATATAGTGTTTACAGAACTGACAAAACTATTCACAAGTCCTGTTCTCTGTTGCCTTTCCTCTGAATATAATGATGATTATTATGTGTTGAATGGCATGTCTTCGCTGTCTGTTATTCTTAACTGAATATCTGTTAAAACTTATATTAAGAAAACACTAATGTTTTGCTTTTAAACCAATTGAATTGAGTGATGAAAAAATGATTTATTGATTATCATTCACTCGTTGAGTATTTCATTCTCTCCTCTCTTTCTTTCCACTCAATAGACTTAACGCCAAATAAAGCGAAATATTTTTGCCTAAAATATTCGCCTCTAATATCAAGTCTGAGCTGAATATCACAATTGATTTTATAATATTTGGGATAAAACTAATGATTTATTAGACTCTTTGTTATCTGAGAGATAGTCTCAAACATTTCAACTTTCAAAATATTGTTTGTGATAAAGAGTTTGCAACTTTTTTATCTGTTTTTGTCACATATTATCATATTATGGAATAACATATTTTACAACTGACTGACAAAAAACTGTAAGAAACTTAAGGACTCTTACCGTTCAGTTCAGTATTCATTGATATTTAGAACATATTTTGAGTTAAAATATGTTTTTATTCTTAGGATTGTTGTGAAAAGTCTTCACTCAACCGAATCAGACTTTGAATGCCTTCCTCTGAATTAAATACAAGATTTTTTGCTTAAAATTGCTTAAAAACACTTACGTTATATCTTTTATTATATGAAGTTCTGTCAGATGTAAGCAAAACATAAATTTGTTTGAATTTTATTAATATCCAGAAAAATGTAAAATTATATATCTTTGCGCAGAATTTGGTTGCTTTGAAAAAATTGCATTTTCAGCTCATTTTTCTTTATTTAAGTTATATTTGTTTTCATATATGTATACCACTATTCATATGTCTGTCTGTCCTGTCATTGCAGTTCGCTATCGATTTTTCGTTGTAATAATAATAATAGCAATAAATTTGTGAACAGAATTCCTAATGTTATGAATTTGAAAAATAACTCTTTTTATATATAACTGAATATAAAAGACATATTGAAATCCAAAATGAAAAGCCGTTTAAGATCTCAACGAATATATTTCAGACGAGAGAGAGAGAGAGAGAGAGAGAGGAGGGAGAGGGAGGGATGTAAACTATAGATTTACTAAATGAACTCATATGACATCGATAAGTCTGTTAAGACCTTAACTTAATTTTTCAAATTTTCATCCGACATAAGCTTATGATTAAATCCTTATCATTATATGAAGTGTTTCGCCATTTCTCTGTCTTATTATTTTTTATATTAAAAGTTTGAGTTTAAAATACTAAGTAGTCGTAACCTCTGTGTTAAAAGATTTATTCAGATTTTGTATATTTGGTAATATTTCCAGATTCCTGGTCTTTGAATTCATGGTATCAATCATCTTGCATACAATCTCGAGAATATCATTCAGATGTATTCAGATTTATTGCCATAATTTCCATATAAATAAGTAAAGTTTATCTCAAGTTTTTTCTTCGATGTTATCACTCATTCATAATCTCTTCGCGACTTTCAGTGTTGTCTTCAGTAGACTTGCATTGATTTTATGTTAATATTGATTACCAATTAAATGATGGCTCGAATCTATTTCAGTGTAAATCTCTTTCGTAATAATAAATAAATGTTTCGCTGCACAGAGTTTCATATAAATATGAATAATAAGTCGGGGAAAGAATGGTTTGGTATTAGATCTCTGAAGAGAAGAGATAATAGAGTTGAGCGGAAAAACGGGAAAAAATGCGATCGAATCAGTCATTAGTTTGAATACTAAAATGTGAGAAATTGTAGAAATGCTGTGCATTTGATAAACTGATTTGCAATAAATCACGTATTCATACACTGAATGTTTCAATTAATTATAAAATATAGAGTTTAGGAATTTATGCTCTATTTTTGTAATTCAAATATCGATCGAAATCTTTGTTTTTCATAAATGGCTTTCAAAGAAGTCATTCGTGAGTTCTCTCTCTCCGATCGTTAACAGCAAATGAATGCAATATTGAAACCAGGGGTAGCCATCCAACTCGATGGTCAGGGGGTAAGGGGGTAAATGGATTTTTCTAAAACCTCAGGGGGTATCAAAGGAGGATAAAATGGCCAATCCAAGATGGCGGCCAAAAAAGACGCCATTTTGTCCGTAAATATACATTAAATTGCATTTTTTTCGGCTAAATTAGCCTTAGATACAGCTTAGATTAGCTTAAATACAGTTTAAATTAGCAAAAATGGCGGATATTCACAAAAAAATGGCCGCCGGCACCCAAAATCGAGGGGCCTTGTTTCTTTGCTGCTTTGTATTACAATTTTTCGCAAAGCTCAGGGGGTATTTTGGAAAATCTCAAACCTCAGGGAGTTTACCCCGCGTTTACCCCTTCCCCTATGGCTACCCCTGAATTAGAGGATTATTTATAATAACCCAATGAAATATATTTATACTGAATTCATAAAGAAATATATTAGTCTATTAAAAAGCAAGGTAGATAAAATCAGCTACTCTTAGTTTTCTGAACGAGGTAACAAGTTACTAAAATGAGTTTGATAAATTTTAAAAATAAGTTTAGATCAATTAATGGACAAATTATTTTTTGTAGAGAAAAGTTGGTGGAATATGGAAGTTAAATGATAGGATATTATTTGCAGCTTGGTTGTTGCTCGTTTATATTGTAAATCGCCAATCTAATGGTATGGGTCATATAATTTGAGAAACTGTTGGATAAATGTATTTTTGATACCAGGCTTTTGGGGTAATTCGTTATATGAATTAAAGATTGATGGATGGCTCCCAAATGAAGGGCCTCTCCGTTGCATAGTATTCGTTAATTCTAATAAACAGTAACTGAAACAAGACTTACAATATGAGCTCATTTATTATTAAAAATAGTAAACAATTCACATTAAATTGCCCAACAAAAGGATATTACACTTCAATCGTAACTTAGAACTCAATCAATACAATAGAAATATCAGACAATTCTCATATCGAAACCTTAAAAACTAAACTAATAACAACTCTATTGATAACAACTAATTATATAATTCGTAAAATTAAAAAAAATCTCAATAAATCGCTTAAATTTTGAAGTGACGTAATGTTAGAAACTTTTAATCGGGAAACAAAAGGTCATACTTTAGTGGAGGTATAGGAGTGGGTGTTGTTATACGTATTAATAGAAAAATTATTGATGTATTTCGGTATTTTCGGTTTCTTGATCTTATGATCGTCCATAAACAATTTTTTGTAATAAATGATCTATTTAGATTCTAGAGAGAGCCCTACAGAATTTATGGCTAAAATAATTTATTCAATTATAATATCTGCGAATATACTTTAATATAATGATAGTGAGGGTAAGCCGAGTCAGTAGAGTGAGTGCTAAGTCTTCTAATATTTGAGTTAACTATAAATGAATTATTGTTTTATTTGGAAAAAATACAAGTTTTTCGATATTTTGTTACAAGTATTTGGAGATAAGCGACGAGTAATGTAAATGGAAATGAGTTGTCATGACTACTGTTTGCAATGAACTACATCTCAGAGATATTCATTAATCATTATATCTCTCAAATGATTTTAGTTTTCTACTCAATTTGACCCTATCCTGACAAGTAACAAGATTATTCCGTCAGTCATTTCCAAGATCTTTATTATTTCTCCTTTCTTCTTTTGTGAGTCAAATCTCTTTCTTCTCAATTCAATAAATTTTCATCAAAATAAAAGCTAAACTTTGGAATGGAATTTGAAAAAATAAAATGGAGTGCATTTGGATAAAGGACTGCAACAGATGTGCTCTTCTCACACCATTTGGAGTATGAGTTTCACATCTTTAATGTTATCTCATATTAATGGGAACTAAAGACTTGATTGTATGCAAACTATCAATTATGAACTCATTTTAATTGTAACTCTAGCAACAAATGAGGAATGGCTACCACATAAATTGCCATCCCAATGCAGTTCATGAAATGGAGACTCACAAGATCACCCTTTTGAGACCTACTTACAGATTATATTTCGCTTTTCTTAGGTTACCAAAGAAAATTGATCCGAATTATTGACAATATGTTGGATCAAAGTGTCATTTTATGCAAATATAATACAAATATAAATTATTTTCGAGAATTTAGTCATTTTTAAGTGATTGAGACCCCCTTTGACACACAAAATGTGGTGATGGAAGACATTCATTGTATAGAACTGTAGTTCAATCCAATGTAATATCACATAAAATGATAATAATATCTAAATATTGTTTGCCTTTCATTTCAAATAAAGTAGACCTGGCTACTTCGTCTAATAAGGAAACTCTTTTCTCTTGTTCAAATTTGAATTTGATTACTACAAGAATAATTACATTCTTATTTTAATTGTCAGTAATTCTGATGAAAACAAATTATGAATGAATTTTAATTTTTATCTGATTTGTGACTTTTTAACAGAAAATGAGTGAAACAAAACCCATTCATTTTCAACATTTTTATGCAATAATTTTGAGCATATTTGCATTCTAGGACAATATTTTGAAAACAATGAATAAGTTGTGTTTTTATACAGAGAACATAATTTGTGAGTTTATTTCACTTTATTTTCAAAAAAATTACAAATCATTTTAAAATAGACTATAAATCAAAGGAAAGAATAATTTATTTAATCGTACATTTCTTTTAGAAAATTTAGCTATTATCTAGAGTTGGCAAGGAAGTTTCTTGAGAACATTTTTCTAGAAATATTACTTTCTAGTACAAATTTTCATTTCTCAGACAGAAAATTTTCTAATAACTTTAAAAATATAATAATTAGAAAACTAATAAATAATTTTTTGTATTAAAAAACTTCTTTAAAAACAACTTTAAGCGTATATTTGAATCATTATTACAATAACTGAATTTAAATATGATTACCAAGCACATAACAGTAATTGTAATGTATAATCTACAATTTAATGCAATAGAAATGAGAAGAATGGTGTAGAAAATGATGTCATTTCTATTCATAAATTCAAAGATCTCTTATTTTATTTGTAATCGACTTTCAGTGTCTCAATATTCAAACTGACCATCGATTTAGTGGAGGAAATTGATAAGAGAGCATGGTAACGACAAAAGATAGCTTTATTCACGTACTCAACCGCATCTCATATTATCTCAACTCTCATTGTTTTCAATTGCTATGCTTGAGATGGAGCCAAAATGAATATAGAAGTGGCAAGATACAACTTCTGAATCCTGATTTCAACATCAATGGAATTAATAATTGTTGGACTGTTCTATAGACTCGAAAGTTATGTCACAACAAATGGTTTGAATTGCAATTAAATAAAATGTGAAATATTAGGCGAAATATTGTTGTATTTTGAAATGGGTTTGAATGTTGGGTTAGTTTAGGGGGTCTGCGCACAGAGTGTGAGAGACTCCTTCTTTATTGATCAGCAATTGATCTGCCTCAACGTATAAAACACTATTAGTTGGGTTCAGTCAAAGCAAAGGTCAATAACAGACGAAATAGAAAAAAGTGAATACAGTCTCAATCCAAGGGTTTTTCAAAAGAAAACCAGTCTTTGACTGAATCGCAAAAGTCGTTCAATTTTTCCTCTTTTTATAAACACAATAAAAGGGATGCTTTTTATGTATTAGAATATTAGAAAATATGAACTCATATAAAGTTGATATTTCTTAGCAGAAGAGTAATCAATCTTTTCATATAAAGTTAACATTTATATTGAACTAATAAAATGAATTCATCCAAAAAGAGGGGAAAGTAATGGCATTTCTCACATTGAAATTTAAATTTAGAGTTACATCGAAAGTACAACAATAATAATCGGAATAAATTTGTTTTGGAGAAACAAAACCAATGAAAATGAGTGAAATATTAGGCGCTATCACTGTCTATGCTTTTTATGCAATACTTATTATAATATGGCCTACAGTTTAGAAATAATTTCAATGAAAAGATACAAAGACTGGAAATGCAGTGCGTGATAGTGACTGTCAGCACAACCAGCTTTCCTCCAATGCCTCCAAGTTTTAATCCCAATATTCATATTAGAAATAAGTTTATTGTTTGCCATTGAATTACTTATCGCTATAAAAACAGATGCAATGAACACAAAACAAAATTAGCTTTCGATGCGATGAGAGACGTCAAACCACCTGTTCTTTTATACCCAACTCAGATAAGATTTCCACCTATTATTCAGTGCGTTTTCATTGCATTAATTTAATTGGTTTTTATTTTTATTGTCATTTTCACTAATTATTTATCCGACAGATATGTCAAACTGTTTTGGGCTCAAATCAGGACTTATTGGAGAGAAATGGTATCAAAATTACTAATGATTTATCGCAAACACAATCAATGTCTTCACGGCTTTCGCCCACAAATTCAATGATTGTCTCTCGACTTCACTAATAATTCATTGCAGAGCAGAGCATAAAAAACAAATAAATAAAAGGATTCGGATGTGAGTCTAGATATTTACGCACCTGTGCCAGCAATAGTGCCAGCATTGAGTCTTAGCTCTAATCAAATAAATTTGTCCGATTAATGGTCACATAAAAAGTAGAGCTCAGCTCTAATAGATTTGCAGTTTGTGTTAGACTTGTATTAAAAAACAATATATAACCGGTTAAAAGAGTGGTTTACTTACACCGGGCAGAGTCTTCTGTTCATGGAGTGTATTCTGAGCCTTCACTGCACTATCGCGGCAACAGTAGGTCAAAAATGCACAGCCTATCAGTAAAATACAATCATTTAAATTCTCATCAATTAATTTAATCACATATTTTAATATTGAAATGGGTTTGCTAGTTAATCGAGTGAACTTGATCAAACAATTTATTGATTTTCAATTGGCATAAGAGGATTGTTTTCAAGTTAACATCAAATGACTTTTAATTTAGTAGAAATCGATTCCTAGAATCAATTGATTTGTGTTGAAAATAATGGTTAAACTGAAGCAAATGGTAAATGGATTTCTATGGAGAATCCAATTGAATGATGACATGTTCTCTAATGCTGTGCTTATGTTTAAACTAAAACATTGATAATAATTATAAGGAATTAATAATTCATTGGACAAAATTTGTCACGTTTTGGATTATATGAATAAAAAATATAATAATGATAAAAATGGTTCATATAATGCATTAAATGTTAGTTAAGAGAAAGCATAGACCAAAACAATAATAAGAATCGCCTAATCATTAATATTTTAGCTCTAATTTTCCATTCTGTTGGTTACGTGTATTTCCATGATAACAACATTTTGCCCAATTTGTTGACCTCAACACTCATTTGGAAAATTTTAATCAAAACCATTTTATTACCAGACCCTCAATCCTCTCACTGTATAGACTTATATTGATTTTATTGATTGAAAAAGTGAGGATTGGGGACCAGGATCAGTTTAAACTATCACGGGTTAGGGGAGTAAAGCAGGGCTTAGTTGCGTCACATCTGATGACGATATCGTGAGTAAGCAGTGATGGACGACTCCTATCAACATTCAACTCTCTTTATGCCATTAAATCATTGTTTTCACTCTAAACTCTAAACTTAATTTTGGGTCACTTTATAGACTCATATAAAGTGATATAATTAATAAATTGAAGACAAAAACATTGTTTATTTGATGTCAATCTTATTTCAAATATAATGATATCGAAACCAATCATTTGTGAATATATTGACAAAACTCACATTTAATGTCTTCAACACATGATTTCGGTATAACTGTATATAAGCTTTGTTTGTGTGGAGAGGGAGGGAGTGATAAAGGAGAGGGAGAAGAGAGAGAGAGAGAGAGAGAGAGAGAGAGAGAGAGAGAGAGAGAGAG
>JAQIWF010001362.1:0-12288 GCA_034694965.1 Ceratozetes gracilis | reverse complement strand
TTGTAATACAAAACCGCAAAGAAACGAGGCCCCCCTCGATTTTGGCTGCCGGCCGAAGGCCGGCGGCCATTTTTTCCGGAAAATCCGCCATTTTGTTCGCCATCTTTGTTAATTTAGTTAATTTAACTGGATTTAAACTGTATTTAAGCTAAATTAGCCGAAAAAATAGCAATTTAATGTACCTTTAATGGTATATTTAAGGATAAAATGGCGTCTTTTTCGGTCGCCATTTTATCCTGCCCTAAATCCCCCTGACATTTTTGGGAAAAATCCGCCATTTTTCCTGCCCTATTCCCCCTGAAGTTTGAGTTAGATGGCTAACCTTGATTTTGTTGTAGTTTAGGAAAAATAAATGTTATGTCAAATTCACGTTTAATTTGTATTAAACTTAAGTTTTGGGGAAATTTTTTCATTAATTATTTGGAAACAAAATTCTTATAATTTGATAGAAGTATTAAAACAATTAAATAAAGCAATGAATGAGAAATATCTTAATGTTTGTGTTGAAGCCATTGGAGATAATCTGGTTTTGTGGCCGCAATGTATTCGTCAACCAATTCTTGAATCACTTCCCGAGAAGAGTCCAATTCGTCCAAATTCTCTTTAAACATGTCTTCCTTACGGAACTGTTCGAGGAAAGCCTCTCTTTTTCTGAGTTTATCGTATTGTTGTATTGTCTTCTCGAATAACTGAAACATTTAAACACTAATTACAACACTTTCGGTATATATTAAGTGTCAGTAATTTTGACCAAAATTAGGTAATATTCCAGAGTTTCGACAAATATTTTTATATTTAATGAGTTTAACTCAATTCTACCCTCAGTTATACCCCGGGGGGTAATCCGTAACGTAATGCTAATGTGGTAAATGATTTGGACTCACGTATGATATTGAAGTGTGATTTGCAATGAGAAGACCAGATACTCGGTGTGGGGTTTGTATATAAGGCGATTTGCGAGAGAGCGCCACCTGAATACCTGCCGGACCCCAAGGAATGAACTGCGCTTTCTTTCCCTCTCGTATTCGCATTAGACTTTTGTTGACTTGTGTGGGATCGACCTCTCCCTGAATGATGTTAAGAATAGAGATATAGCAGTGGCCAGCATTGCGGGCCTGCATTAGAGTGGAGACCATCATATTCTTCTCGTCCAATAGACGTCGCATTACATCCAAAACAGTGGTCTTCCGAATGGACGCCACTTCGGTGTGGTCTGTAGTTTCAGTGGTGAGAGGAGTGTATCCCGTCATCAGGAAGTGGAGGCGAGGCATTGGAATCAATGGTGCGATCAGTCCTATCAGATCATTGTTCATATATGAGGGATATCTGAGGGTTGCCGTTGAGGTCGACATTATCGTTGAAACCAATGAATTGATTTGAGTAAACGTCGGGTTCTCGATATGGAGCCGATCGACAGCTATGCGATTGAGAGCCGTATTGTCGAGAACTACAACGCAGTCGGCATTCAGTGCCAAACGCTTCAGAGTAAGCAATGAGTTATAGGGCTGTACCACAACATCACTCATCTCCTCATGATTTGGAAACACAGAATATGTTTGAATGAGCTTTTTTGGGAAGTGATCGTTCAGACGCTCCAACATAAATGAACCCATTCCTGAACCCGTGCCGCCAGCAATGGAGTGACATAAAACAAAGCCCTCTAAAGAGTCAGAGCCTTCAGCTTCCCGTTCGATGATATCGAAAACCTCTTCACTTAGTTTTTCTCCACTCGAGTACCCCTTCGCCCAATTATTTCCGGCGCCTCCGCCCGCTTTGGAGAGGTATATGTTTTCGTGATTATATAGTTTAGCGAACGGACTGTTTTTAATTGAGTTTATGACCCGCGGCTCCAAATCGAGCAAAACTGCTCGAGGAATGTAGTGGTTGTCATCCGCCTGATAAAAGAAGACATCCCTTCTGTCCCCAACACTGTCCTTCGCAAATGGTTCTAAAAGACCCTCATTATTGATGGCGTGTTCGGCGCATAACTTCTTCCAAAACTCAAATCCAACTAAAATTGTTTAAAACAAAAACAATTCAATAAATGTTTGTTTAATACAAATACTGAAGAACCCGACACTTACTTTGATTGCCGCACTGCCCCAATTGCAGGGTAATCATTTCCCTGGGCATTTTGTCAGATTACTTGATTTAAGACACAATTAAAAATAATGACAATCGATATGATGTTTAGCGCCAATCGTTTGTTTACAAAATATTGGGGACCGACTCATAATTGTCAGACTATTGCCTACAGTCTATTCAAATACAACGTTACATAAATGAATTTTCCAATATTTACAAGAATTGGACCCCAACTCTATTCTATACCCTCTTAATAATATCATAGATTCTTTGACAGGAATGCTCTTGGATACAGTAGAAGATATAAATGTTGACTTTTATTGTGATAATGTTGTCATCAATTGTATTGTATTTCATTAAAAGTATGTTAAGAATAAATGATTAAAAATTATCTCAATTTTATTCAAAACTCATGAGTTATAAGAAATCATTGGATTATAAATATTCTTCTAAGAAGTAGTCCATCGTTTAGCCCTTGAATGGGAACCACTGTTTGAAGGGGTAGAGGGAGAGAACTGGACTGAAGAGGGAGTGGAGAGTGGATTCAATGGCGTTGAGATATGTGGTGAGAAGGGTGGGGGACCTCCACTCACTTGATTTGATGCTATTCTCTCACCAAAGGTTCTCAAGTTTTCATCGCCTGTAAGTCCAAAAGGGTTGGGCCCTACAAATGACTGCATATCATTAGAAGAGACTTTGGGCTGAGTTGTAGTTTCGACTAATCTCGAGGTAAAGTTTGTTTGATTCTTGAGATTAAGCTTCAATTGATTGATCTCTTCGTGAATGGCATACACTTTGGCCGCCAAAGAGATGAGAGTTTCGTGAAGTTTACGCATAATTTGAAGCAATTCCTCACAACTGTACGGTTTGTTTATATTCTCGATGTGTGTCCGCAAGTCTTGGATCTGTTTCGAGTAGTTATTCATTTGCTGCTCAAAGCCATCGATGGTTTCAATGAAATACTGGTGAGTACTGGCGTTAATGTATTTATTCTGAGCGACGGTATAACTGGAAGGCGTTTGCATGAAATCCACGCGAGAGATCCGATACGCCATTTCCGCCGAAGACAACAGTTTATTCGTGTCTTTCTTCAGATTATCCACTGCTTTGGAATTGCGTTGAATATCGATCTCTATTTTATGCAAAACCAGTCGAAGGCTGTCCTCGATTTCAGAGCCCACCTCTAGAATGGGTTGAATAGAAAACCTCTGCTGAGAGTTCTCTTCGCGAATCACTTTCTGTTCCTTCACAAACTGTTTCAATGCTTCCACTAATGGTATCATTTCTGGAGGAATAAAAGTCGACTCTTTGTTTGCATTGGCTTTCAGTGATTGATCTGCACTCGACTCGGAAGATGTGGTTTGAGTTCCGCCCAATCCATGAAATGAATTTGTCTGTTGTGTTGTGGTCTGAGTGACTGCTGTGGAGGCAGTGGTCAGAGTAAGGGTTTGGTTCGGCACTAAACATGTCGTTTGCAACGGATTAACAGTTGAGCCAAACGAGAAGCCACTGTTAGCTGTGGTACTCAGCGATGGAACCGATGTCAACGGCTGATTGCTAGTCGATCCAAAAGAGAAAGGGCTGGTCGTAGTGATCGGGTTTACGGTCGGGAGTGACCCGAAATTGAATTGAGTGCTCATTACTTAACTGTTTAATGATTTCAAAAACGTTAAGACAATCTTTTGATATCTTCTTTCAATGAGAGTATTTGTTGAAGAAATCAATTGAAATAAGGGCAACAAATCTATGAAATTTATTATGTGATTGTACTCAACATGTAATGCAATGAATGACAATATTGGCCACAAGACTACATCACATATGCGCTGACAAGTGATCACTGATTATACAACAGATGGCAATACATTTCAGTTATAATTTGTGCTCTCATTAGCTTTAGCTCTCATTTTCTCATTTAGTTATGATATTAATAAGAGTCACATAATATAGATCTCAACAAATGAAAGAATTGATTGCACTGATGGATGACTGCCATCTCTTATGTAGTCTTGTGGCCAATGTATTGTATGGGCAAGATAAGGTGACAGGGGATGCAGAGTAATTTAGGGGTAAAATTCAATGTTAACCAATAGAAAAGTGCATTTATATAACAGTGTATTTGAACAGCCTGTCACCTTAAGTTGGCCATACAATAATACTTATGAGTAGAGAGCGCTTCAGTAAAATCTAGTGATCAACACAAACACAAACCTCTTATCAATAAATTATTTATCTATTATTGTAATCCTTCGTCACATCCTTTAAATATTGTTCATAGCATTCAAGTTATTGTTTATCTCATGAGTCATGACTTAAATCTGTTTATGTTTTTCGTTTGAGTTCTTCTAATTTCAAAGAATTGAATTACAAACTCATTGTAAGCGATGATATGGTTAACACTAATTTGGACTCTGAACCAAACATTTGACTCTTTTGAAAATATCCCCCAAATATTAGACACGTGAGACCGCTGTTTGTTTTGATTCGATAAAGTATGATCTTGCTTATGATAACAAGTTATGCAATGCAATGCCTGTACCATTTTATCTATATTTTGATCTAATGCTCAATTTGCAATATTTTAACATTTTCCTCCTTGTATTATACAATAATTATAAGGTTAGTCAAAGTAACCAAGTTACAAATTCTAATTTAGAATTTAAACTATTTTTAAAAAAATCCTGAAGTAAAAATTAAATAGGATCGGATTTTTTTAGTGGCCATGAACAATTGTCTGGAAAAATGTCTACTTAATTAATATGTTTGTTTAAATGTTTAAGTGCATAATACTCAAGTTACAAAGTGTTTAAGGTGGTCCAACAAGGAGTCTAAAACCTTCTCCTTGTCCTCAAGAATTTTGAGTTATGCTGTGATTCTTGAAAACATCCAGTTTTTTGGTGTCATGTTTATTGAGATAATAAGTTATCTTGGTTAAAAATACCTCCTGACATCCCTCTGAGATGGAAGAGCTTGGGTAACCCGGCTTCAAGATAAGGTAGTGTTTAATTAGCCTAGATTGAAATGTTTAATAAGTTAAAAATACTCTCCTGGCTATCACTTGGAAACGAAACGTTAGATTAGTGTTACAAACATTAGGTCTGAGTTTGGAGTGACTTATCATTCGATATAAGTGTTCAATGAATGCATAGTTCGAGAAAATTGCCGCAAAAATACTTTCCTATATGTGATAGTCATTGAATTAGTGCCGAAAAAATCTAAAAACAAGTTTGAATTGTAAGTGAGAGTCCCTCAGCACTACCTCTTTAGCACTACATCGCACCTGAGTTAAGGCACATATATTTTATTAACAAAATTGTCGTTTGATTTGCAGACAAACGGTTCACTCATTCGTATAAATAAATAGTTATTACGAATCAAATGATCAAAAGTATTAAACAATCGGTTGATTGAAAATATCAAAAGCTATGAAACATTTATTTGTTTGTTATCAACAAATCATTCCTCACTTCTGTGACTCTTATTGAAGGACATGATTAAAGTCTATCACAGATTTCACTCGTTATATAAATTTGGAAAAATCTTCAAAACACACACTTCAAGCATATTCTCAGTCATGAGTTCCTGCGCTTCACTTGAATTCATTGATTTAAAGCAAGACTTAAAGTTTAAATCATGGACTCGACAGCACTCGCATTCTGTATCCGAAGGAATTCCCAGCCATTCATTCAATCAAAACGAAGTAATTATAATATATTTTCATAATCTTTGAGTCAATTAATTTTCACTCAATTGTTAATATGTCAAGAATTTGATGAAATAGTTTAATATTAAAATTCTTTTGAATTTCTTTTTAATTGTGTTCAAAGGCTTATGACTTCAGTTATAAGGAAGCGATAAAAGCATTGAATGGATTGCAAACAAACGCTCAGACAGTAAGCAATGCAATTAAGAGGGAGAGGGGAAGCAATTCGTGTCAATCTCTGGAGAAAACCATTTATTTTCTATCGGTGTTAGACATTAACCCTTCAGATCTCAATCAACTCAATGTAATCCATGTTTCGGGTACTAAAGGCAAGGGTTCGACCTGTGCTTTTGCCGAAAGTATTCTGCGTCGCTCAGGATATAAAACAGGCTTTTATTCTTCCCCTCATTTGGTGGCCGCCAGAGAGAGAATACGAATAAATGGCGAACCGCTCACTAAAAAACAGTTCGCAAAATATTTTTGGTCAGTTTATAAGACAATCGAACGGCGCAAAGAAGACGCCACAGGAATGCCTCCTTATTTCAATTTCATGACTGTAATGGCTTTCAAAGTATTTCTCGAAGAAAAAGTTGACGTAACTATTCTCGAAGTGGGAATAGGGGGACAGTATGACTGCACTAATGTTGTCCCGCAACCAATTGTGACGGGCGTCTCATCATTAGGTTTAGATCACTGTTCCCTTTTGGGCTCTACAATAGAACAGATTGCGTGGCAAAAGGCCGGTATCTTCAAGCCTTCAGTTCCGGCCTTCACTGTAGAACAGAATGAATCAGCGATGAAAGTGCTGCGGAACAGAGCGATGGAAAATATTTGCTCATTACATGTGTGCCCTTCCCTATCGTTATACCCACATTCAGTTCCCATCGAACTCGGAATCAAAGGTTAAGATTAAGTGGAATTCACTTTAATTTCTTTCACTTTAATTCCCTTTTATTTATTTTGTTGTTTTGTTTGATTTTGTTTTTGATTGTATTAATTGTCTGTCACTTATCGATATCTTCCGGATGTTTGTCGAGTGCTTATTGCGAAACATCACAAGACTTGTATTCATGTCTTGTTTTTGATTTTCAGGCGAAGTTCAAAAAGCGAACGCGTCGTTAGCCCTTCAATTGACTCACTTCTGGATTAATAAAATAGTGAACAACAACTTTCAGAAGTCTTCTCTTATCACAAAAGGCGGTACCTTTGCTGATGTCTTTCCGGTGACGAAAGACTATATAAACGGGTTGTCAAAGTGCTTATGGCCGGGAAGGTGTCAGATATATCGCAAAAACAATATCATATACTTTTTAGATGGCGCTCACACTTATGAGTCATTAGCCAACTGTTCCAAATGGTTCGCAGAAGAATCGGAAAAACTTCTGACTTCTGGCCGTTTGGTTCGAGTATTGATATTCAACTGCACCGGTGATCGTCCGACAGAGCGTTTGATTAAGGCTTTGGAGGCAAAGTTTGATATCGCGATCTTCTGTCCTAATAGACTGTCAGACAATAAAGACATCGCTTCAGATAATAGTAATTTCACGGTTACCACAGAGAAGGAGAAGGATGTCTGTGCCAACAACGCCAAGATTTGGGCCAAAAACAATGATAAGGCACTGATCGTCAAATTTGGAACCATTTGTGAAGCAATCAAATTCATTGGTGACAAAACTCAAAAAGAAAGAGCACTTCCGGTACATGTATTGGTCACCGGAAGTATTCATTTGGTTGGAGGGGTCTTATCTGTGGTCGACCCCGAAATGTCTTCTTTGAGAACTTAAACTCATCTTTTGCTCAAATCTAAGCCATAAATGCAATTAAGTGTTGATTTTGTACTGTTTTTATACACTTTGTCATCAATTTGGGGCCAAATTTTATAGTTTGTTAAATCATTTAATAGAAAATTTTTATAAAACTTTCAGTTAAAACAACTCTTAACTAATGAAAGAAAACATAAGTATTTTAACATTGATTTAAATATTTGATGCATTAAACCATATATTTCTGATAGACTTGATTTTGTTTCTCCATTCGAATCGCTCTTCGAGTTAACAGTTTTTTCAATTCAGAGACAATAAATACGGAGGAAGTGATGATTAGGAGGAATATGAGGTCACCGAAGGAAAGGGCTTCCGTAACAAAAATTTTTTGGAGTGGAGGCAAATATATAACAAGCATTTGGCATATTATCGACGCCATCACTGATATAATAAACGGCTTATTCGTCATAAATCCGATACTAAACACCGATTTTACCTGAAATTCATTATCAATTCTTATGGTAATTGTTTTGATAATTGGTTTTGTGGACAAACCTGTGATCTACAGCTCAAGGCGTTGAACATATCAAAGAAAACAAAACATGTGAAAGTCATTGTGGTGTCCCTCGGAGTGACCACTCCGTCGCTCATCTAAAATAATGACAATCCTTTAGATACCTGGAAATTAGAAACAATGAGAGAATACTTCTGCGATAAATACGAATAGAGTTCCGGTTATTATGATTGCGGCAGAAATCAAAACATTGATTATAAGTTCTCTCGTAATCATCGGTTCTTTGACATTACGAGGCGGTTGAGTCAGTATATCGTGATCTACTGGCTCTACACCCAAACTCTGAGCCGGTGGGCCGTCCATTATTATGTTAATCCATAATATTTGCATTGGGTTTAGAGGGTTAGGAATATGCATAAGAGTAGAGAAGGCTATCAATGAAAGTGCGGCGATACTCCTAATAAGACCAGAATGAGAGTTCATTTCTTATCTGATTGTCTATAAATGTCACTAAACTTACGTCGAGAGTTGAAAGCGAACGAAATTTCTAATGTTATGGAATATTCCCTTTCCTTCTTCAATGGCAGACCTATTAATTGAAGGATTCGATTGAGGGTTGGCTTAAATATTAGAGACAATAATAGATACAAAAACTAAGTGAAAACTCAGACTAAGAATATTGGAGAAGAAGTCAATTGTGAGATAACTCTTCAACGAAAACAATATTTACATAATAGTGAAGAAGTCGTCGTCAATAAGTATCATATCTGCAGCTTCTTTGCAAACATCGGTTCCATTCCTTCCCATTGCTATTCCAATGTCAGCCTTTTTAAGAGCGACGCCGTCATTGACACCATCGCCAGTCATTCCAACGACTGCACCACTTTTTTGTAACGCCTTTACTATTCTGAGTTTGTGCGCCGGTCCCACGCGATAGAACACAGTAACAGATGGTATTCTGAGCGCAAATAATCGCTCGTCCAAAGTATCGATCTCTTCACCCGAGACGGCAGTATTGCCGGAGGCATACAATCCGAGTCGAGAGGCTGTCGGATGACTCAATCAATTAATCAATTATTTGGTAATCAGACAAACCTATAGCACAGGCCGTGTCCTTTGCATCACCGGTTAACATTTTGACGCTCACTCCACTAGACTGTAGGGTACGAATGGATTCTCTAACCCCTGGACGGGGTGGGTCTACAATTCCAACCATTCCAACAAAGCAAAGGTCATCTAATTTGCTTCCGTAAGCGAACGCCAAAACTGAGTAAAAATAAGTTAATTTTGAAATGGCTATCATTTGGTCGAACCTCTGAGCCCTTTGCGGCCCAAATAATTAGATTCACTCATATATTGGTTCTGTCGGTCGATATTCATCGGCAAAAGTATATCATTGTTCGCATAAGTAGTGCATAAACTCAACACCTTTTCGATGGCGCCCTTCACGTAAAATTTCTCTTCATTTTTGGGCCCGAATTGGAGGATACACTTCACTGCCATTACTTTTTGATCTGAAGAAAAGGGAAGTTCCTGTAAACGAATGTATTTCTCTCTGACACCAAACAAATCCAATTTGTTTGCGGCGGCGATTAGAGCGCCTTCAGTCGGTTGGCCGCGAAGTTGTCCTCCGGTTATATCGGCGTTATTGCAAACACAGCCCACTTCTAACAACCTCTTCATAGAATCTATTTGTCTCTTATAGGATGTGTTGTTCTCATCACTCAGAACGACATTTCCAATCGAGTTATATCCGACTCCATTCACATCCGCCCGATATAACTCTGAAGTGACAATAGCTGTGACAGTCATTTCATTCTTAGTGAGAGTTCCCGTTTTGTCTGAACAAATCACATTAACACATCCCAATGTCTCCACTGTTGGTAACCTTTTGATGACAGCCTTCCTCTTCGCCATTCGCATTACACCCAAAGCCAATGTGACGGTAACTACAATTGGCAGACCCTCTGGAATGGCGGCCACTGCAAGACTTACTCCAATGTTGAACATTTCAAGTATGGGTCGGCCCTGAATCCATCCCAAAGTCATAATCATTGCAATTATCCCAAATGAATAGAATGACAACTGTTTGCCCAATGAGTCCATACTCTTCTGTAGTGGTGTTTTGGGCGCCTCCTCCGACTCCATCATCCTGAAGATCTCACCGAACTCTGATTTAAGACCAGTATTGATGACAATACCCCTTCCATTCCCGCATCGAACCAGAGTTCCCATAAATGCAATGTTACGCCTATCAGATACGGAATCGGTTTTGTTCTTTGGATAAGTAGTCTTAAGGGACGGTTCCGTTTCTCCGGTAAAACTGCTTTCGTCTATTGATAGGTCAACCGCTTCGAAAAGTCTGAGGTCTGCGGGAACCCTATCTCCAGTGGACAGCATAACAATATCTCCGGGAACTAAAAGGCGCGCTAAAAATGTTTCTGGATTTCCATCGCGTAGACAATTGGAAACGGGAGGAACCAATTTGTTGAGCTCTTCCAATGACTTCTCTGAACGGTATTCCTGGACAAAGGCAACGGTCACTACAATTATTATGGCCTACAAAACAATAGGAAAATTAAAGGATGTATTGATAGGAGTGGGATGAGAACTGACGGCAGTAATACTGAAGGCGTCGTCGAACTGTTGCATACAAATACTGACAAAAGCGGACACTAATAGCAGAACTATTAATGGGTTCTTAAACTGGTCGATGTATTTCTTCCACAGCGGTTCCTCCTGTTTCACCTCCAACTCATTGTAACCAAAAATGTTGAGCCGGTGCTCCGTATCATCCCATGATAGCCCGTTCCTCAGATCTGATTGTAGTCGAGCGCAGACCTCTTCAAACGGCTGTTGAGCCGCTTCTTCGGTCCGCAAACACTTCATTGCACTGAACGCCGATTCCTTACAAACAAAACTCAATTGAATTACAATTCAAATCATTTCTTAAATAAATACCAAATTATTAGAAATCACTTCCGATTGCGTTAACTTCTGTTTGATTTCATCCGAAGACATGATTTTAAAAAAGCTAATTGTCTTTTGTTTGATGACATTTAGTCTTAACTACAATTAAATTACTAAAAAGCAATGAAAAGATAAAACGAGAGGCACTTCAGACATATTTGTAAAACTGATGGATAACTTCAAAAATGATAAAACAATGTAACGAATGGTTCATAAATTAACGGATGATTTACTGCTGAATATGTCTTTGAAATCCATTTGTCTTTCAAAGGATTAAATTAGTGATGACTTGAGATGACTTCATAGACATTGAATATAAACATTGTGTCAGACTTTTAATGATTGCAATGCAATGACAGTGTGTTTGAGTGACTGACAAACACTACACAACAGATGGCATTCAAATCATTTGTAAATTATGTGATTTTCCCTTCAATTCAAGTGTTGAACCGTTTGTCAAACTTTTTGGCGCTTTTAGTCATATGTCTGTTGTCTTCACTGAACTCTTCGCTCAACTCTTTCTCTCATTATTTCATTGATTTGATTCAAATGTATTCACTTTTTGACACCAATTTGTAAAGTGTCTCAAAATGTTTATAAAGGACTCAAAGAAAGAGTTTTATGAGTTCGTCATATCGAGCAGAAGCCGTCTTCTGGTGTACGCCTCCTATGATTTGGACTCAATTTGTTCGACACGAATACTTCAGTATCTCTTGGAATGTGATCACATCCAACACACAATTATTCCCATCAGTGATAAACAAGAGCTGTTGCGCTCATTCAGAGACCATTCAGACGGACTTAAAGTGATTTTACTCATTAATATCGGCATTACTTTCGATGTCTTAGAATTTCTTAGTCCTGAACCCGATGTCCGGATCTTCATTTGCGACACTCGACGGCCAATCGATGTCTACAATGCATATCACGACAAACAGATCTCTATTATAACCACTATTTCTGGACTCAATTCTGTGGACGAAGAGACCAAAAAGATCCCAAACTATGAGGACTTGTTTTGGGATTCAGACGAAAGCGATGACGACATGGATGTCAACCAAATGTCTTTACAACAACTCGAGAAAAGACAAAATAAGAAGAAATGGTCGGATAAGAGGAGAGAATTGATTTTTAATTACTCGCAGTTTACATACTATTCCTATTCTTCGGCGCTTCTTATGTTTGATCTCTCGTGGAAACTATCAAAAGATAATAACGAGTTGTTGTGGTTTGCAATCATTGGTGTCTCCGAT
>JAQIWF010001361.1:0-12290 GCA_034694965.1 Ceratozetes gracilis | reverse complement strand
AGGTTAAGAATCATATATTAATTTAGGGATGAGCAAGGGGTTTTGGGGTATCCTGTCTGCTTTCAACTTGTTCATTTCTGATATAAATTATCATGATATTAAATTGTTATCTCTTTCATTGTTAAGATATTGAAGATAATGAAAGAGAAGAGTTGTCGAGAGAAGTGAAGACTTTGTCCAAATGTAGCGATGATTATGTGGTTCAGTACTACAACTCGTGGATTGAAAGTAATAATTGTCTTAACATTCAGATGGAGTTGTGTTCACATAATCTCAAGAATATTATTGAAGAAAAGCCACAATTCTTTGGAAGGGAATCATTGGAAACGATGTCTGTAATCGAGTATTTCATTTCTTGTCAATTATTCAAAGAACTTCTGGAATGTGTTCAGTATTTGCACGAATCAACCCCTCCTATAATGCACAGGGATTTGAAACCGGCAAATATCCTTGTTAATAAAAATGGAGTTCGAGGACGGTTTCTGAAATTGTGTGACTTTGGAATGGCTAAGTATGACAGTCTGGTCACTAAATCTCATACTGGGGGCAATGGAACTCCACGTTATATGGCTCCTGAAATGAACAAGAGCAACCGTATTAACGCTAAATACAATCGAAAGGTTGACATATACAGTCTTGGTGTAATCGTACAAGATATCTTTGATTTTGATGTTAACGAGTAAGTATTTTGAAGCAAAATTTTCATAGTTTTATAGTTTATAAATTATAGATCACATGATTTCTGAATATAATTTTCATTTAAAGTGCAGGAGATATAATGAACAATGTCATTTTGAAAGATAAATGGAAAATTTTAGAAAAATTAACTTCCTCAATGATCAATCCAAGGTATAAAGAGAGACCATCTTGCAATGATGTATTGGCAAGTTCCAATTATTGGTCAATAATTTGGGATCGTTTTAATTCTTTTAAATTTTCCTTTAATGATATCCTGGATACTTTCAGAAACAATGCCGAAAAAATTGAAGTAACTGATTGTTTCTTTAAAAATTACATTGATCATTTTAATTGTATTAATATATAAACTATTAAGAAATAAAAGAATTTTAGATATTTGGTAATTGATTTTGTAGTCATTTATAAAAAAGATTAATTGAGAATTAATTGACAATTAGGTAAGAATATAACATCCTGGTCATTTTGAATGCCTGCATTACGATTCAACTGACAGAAAGTCTGGATTTCTTTTGCGTGTTGTCTATAATCAATGGATATAAACATTAATATCGAGTAAAATATTTAAAATTCTCTTACTCTCTGTTAAGGATGTTCTCGGATGAAAGGGGAACCACTTTAATGCTGTCCACATACATGTATTCTTTGAATTGTCTCAAGGGGGCGAAAATACCCAAAGGATCAAGGATAGCCATGGAATTGAGGGTAGCTGTGGGATCGAGGAGGCCAAAGGGGTCGAGGATAGCCATGGATTTGAAGTTAGCCATGGGGTCAAGGAGACCCAAGGTATCTAGAATAAACATGGGATCAAAGATACCTAAGGGGTCGAGGGTACGCCAAAGGTCAAGGATAGCCATGGGGTTGAGGATAGCTAAGGGATTGTGCCATCTCAATTTGATACTTCTTATTAGACCGAAATCGTAGTCAAAGTTAACAATAAATGTGTACGTATTACCAAGGTGGAACACCTTTACTTTAGAATTCAATGTGGTTTGTTCTTCAGAAGATTCAGATATAAGGGTGACCATGAGCTTGCCATGGTTACATACTCTTTGCACTCCTTCTTCTGACATTTTTACTTGAATTTCATACTCATATCCTGTCGAGATTTAAGTTAACCTTCTAGGTTATTTTTAGATAATTCTAATTTAAATTCATACTAAAAAATGGATATTTGTCTGATGTAACCATGAAGAAGCGAGTGCCCTTGGTGCTTTCTTTGAACTTTTTTGATTCAATAGCTCGATATCCAATTATAGCACACTTCTCTCCATTGGCTCCACAATCAGTGCATTTACCCTGTTTGAATGTATCGAAATCGGAGCACTGGTAGGCAACTCCTCTTTGTTTATATTTGAGAGAACTCTGGTAAAAGTCAACCGCTCGCTGATGATTACAAAAACCAAAACTTCGCTCGAAGTCTATTAATAACATGTTTTTTGTAAATAGATTTTTGGCAATAATTGAGACAATTTTACCATTTAGTGTCTTATTAGGGGTAATAATTGTGGTCCATCTCTCTCTTTCACAACCTGGTTGATTGTGACCACCATTCGGGTAAAAGTCCAAATGACCACTGTTCTCCTTTGTACCGAATCCCAGGCCAGGGATTAAGTGTTTGGCGTCGGTATGAATGGCGTCAACGAATAGACCCTTTAATTAGTATTAGAATTATGTAAATAAATAAATTTGAGGTCGTATTTGATTATGACTTACATCTGTCGCATCGAGTTTTGCTGCAGCGGGTAATCCTTTAAAGTAAGGACCTGTCATATATTCAAATGTTAGTCATGTTATTATTTTTTAATTTTATATTTATTAACAAACCAGCTGGATCCAATCCTGTAAGACGACCAACTTGACCTTTCAGAAATTCTCCGGCATAACCAGCTACGTGTGCGCCCAAGGAATGGCCCAAAATATGGACATTATTGAGATCCAGACCGGAAACCTCCTTCATATGATTGATCAAAATAGCAATCGTGGGTCCGACCACTCGGGTGTTAGCTGTGGCCTATGTTTATTAAAAGGTTATGTACTTCATTTGATAGTTTTAGAAAAATAGCTTGAATACCTGTCCATATGGAAAGTCATTCCCACCACTCCAGTCAACAATTATTATGTTGGCATCACTTTCGATGGCGAAGAACTCATCTCTCATGTCGTGCATCCAATGCCCGTTCCGTTCACTATCTTTAAACCCATGTACCATAAACTTAGTGACTTTTTTGCCATCGAAATTGGAATTCTTGATACTATTTGGATCATTATAGCGGAGGTGTTGTGCGATTATTGGGTTCTTTTTAGTATATAACTGGAACTTTGTTTTTATATGCTCTGGACTTTGAGGTAGGAATACAATGGGTCTATGGACAGGGTCATAGAAGTCATGAGTTGTAAAGTGACCAATACCAGGGTATGTTACTTCAGCATATTCTGATATCAATAAAAATCATTTATTAATATTTGTTCATGGTTATTTATTTTTTAATTCCATACCAATATCTTTAATGCTTTTAAAGGGAGAGTTATTTATACTTTTGGAGTAAACAATACTCAAGAACTGAATGATTACTAAAGAAATCTTCATTGTTTTCTCTCTCAATTGAATAACTGACTATGCTACATTGGGCACAAAGTTTGCCATTTATTCCTTTTCATAGTTTAAAGTTTAAACTTTAAACCATACAGTTCCAAAAATGATTTGAGGGCTAAAAACTTGGCATGTAGTTTATAGCTTTATCTAGTTCTTATTCAAATTAAAAGGATGTTTATTCACATTTGTCAATACTAGCGATTGAAATAAAATCAACCTTACTTTTGACTTGTTCATAGTTTAATATTAATAACTATTTCACTCATCTTAATAATGTTAGTATATTTGTGAAAGATTTTTATCATGATTTAAGTTTTAAAAGTTTGCGCATGTTAAATGTCGAGCTTTAGTCATCATTTTAGTCCTCATGGAATTGTATGGTTTAAACCATAACCAGTGGTTGCCATCCAACTCGTTTAAATTGAGTTTAATATGTGTTAAATAGAGTTTAAATCCAGTAAAAAAGCAAATGTGACTGATTTTAGAAAAAAAATGACAAAATCGAGGGGATGTTGTGAGCTTTTCCCCCTAATACCCCATATGGCGACCACTGACTTTAACACTTTCTTTTACCTATGGATTATCAATAATATCTCGTAATATATATAAAAATGTTTTGAAAAAAGTATTTTCTGAAAATCTCCACGTTTTTCACTTTAATTAATATAAAAATTATTAAAATTTTTCTCTCAATGGAATTGTTATCAGAGGTCGCCACAGGGAAGGGTATCTTCGGATACTTCTCTGAGATCAGAAATTTTGTAAACTTACCCCTAAGTCTCGCGAAAACGTTACCATTACATCTATAAAGCACTGGTCTGATTGGGTATTTAAAATCCAGGAAAGACTACTTTTCAAGATAACCACTGAGGTTTAAGTTGGATGACGACCACTGGTTAATAACTGGTTATTTCCTTAGACATGCCTGGAATATGTTCACATTGTACCAATTATCTACATGTATGACCTTGATATTATAAAGGATAGTTGATAACTCTCATTTGTAATTGTTTTTATCAGTTTTCTAATATCTAGCCATTCAAAGTTCAAATCCTCATTCAAACACCTTTTATCAATTATAGGTGACTAGGACAAACTACCAATTACCATTGTTCATGAGTTATGCATAAATTGAACAAGGATTTAAGCAGGGGTAATAAGAACATTGATCGATTTCAACAAATCTATCGAAATATCAGTTATGCAAAAAGGGAAGTGCCATAGAGATAAAGTGAGCAATGGCTGTACTATAGTTAGATAAATTAAACCCTCGGTTATGGAAGTCTTAATGCAAGTCTATAGCTCACCTTGTGTACTAAATATGACATTCTTATTCCATTACATATTCTCAAATTCTGGGGTTAATAAAATTCTTCTCACACTTTATATCAGTATTAATTCATTCTGAAAGATTATTTTTTTTCTAATTTCAAATATAAATTATACCTTGATCAATTGGACTTAAGTTCTTTTTGGACACAATATATTTGATATTGAAATATGTTTGAGTGAGGATTTGAACTTTGAATGGCTGGAGATTAGAAACCTGATAAAAACAATAATACAATTCTATTACATAAAGATTATATTCCTTGTCTTTTATACGATCAAGGTCGTAGATAAATGGTACAATATGCACATATTTCAGGCACGAATAAATGGTTGTAGTTATTTTCAAAAAGAATTATTTATTCATTGGAAATGAAATTATTCATAAATGCATGTATTAGTTATAATGTATTATATCATGGTTAGTTAAATATTGATTAAAAAGTGTTTTGATGTTAGATCTTATTCAGTGAACAACTTTTATAAAATATTTAATATCATGAAGAGTGTTGGTATATAACACCCCTTCCTCCGAATCTCAATTTTAAGGTAGAACATCCCAAAGTAAACATTTATATTAATACTTCTCTATTATCTAAGATTCCTAGATGCTCTATTTGTATTGAGGGGGTATTGTCACATTTTTGATAAATAAAATTATATTGCCCTGTTGGAATGTTAGGACATCTTATTTAAAAGATTAGTGCATTAATCGATGTATTGTGTGATAAAAAGTGCTTTCTTCAAAACATCAATAACAGTGATAAGTGACACGAGTATTCAATACAAATATTACGGATCAGATTGAATCACATTTATCCTGGTTACTAAACATAATCTATGATACATATAGATAATTACCATGATCGATTAAAATAGTTGTCAAAGTACACTTTTTAGAAAGCAATATAAGCAGAGGTTGTTGGAGAATGAAGTATATACTTGCTCAATTAGTTGAAAACATTAACAATGAAGACTTGTTTGGTTTTAGTTGGCATTCAATTCTTGAGTATTGCTTACTCGAGAAGTATAAACAATACTCCACTCAATGACATCCAACAAATTGGTAGGTTATTCCTCAATAGAACAATTAATTGTAACTTGTTCAATTATAGAATACGGTGAAGTGACTTACCCTGGTATTGGCCACTTTACAACTCACGACTTTTATGACCCGGTCTACCGACCCATTGTATTCCTGCCTCAAAGTCCACAACATATAAATACAAAGTTCCAGTTATACACAGTAAAGAACCCTGGCACTGCACATCGTCTTCATTATAATGACCATGATAGCATTAAGAACTCTAACTTCGATGGTACAAAGCCTACCAAGTTCATTGTGCACGGATTCATGGACAGTGAATTCCTGGGCAAATGGTTGGACGAAATGAAAGACGAGTTCTTAGCCATCGGTGACTTCAATGTGATAGTTGTTGACTGGAGTGGTGGTAATGGTCTTCCCTATGGACAGGTATTATTGTAAATATTGAGTGACATTCCTCTATACATAATACATAATATTAGGCCACAGCTAACACTCGAGCGGTTGGACCAGAGATCGCACTATTGATCAGTGATATGAAGACTGTTTCGGGTCTGGATCTCAATAATGTGCACATTTTGGGCCACTCTTTGGGCGCACACATCGCTGGTTATGCGGGTGAGAGACTGAATGGTGAGTTGGGGCGTATATCTGGAATGGACCCTGCTGGTCCTTACTTTGAAGGCTTGACAAACCCGGCGTCAAAACTGAATCCCACAGATGTAAGGCTTGGATGAGTTGAGGGCTTGAATTGATTTATAAGACTATTATCTGAATTAAAGGCCAAATTCGTTGACGCCATCCATTCGGATGCCAAACATCTGATCCCTGACATGGGGTTGGGTATGATGGAGACCGGCGGTCATATTGACTTCTATCCCAATGGTGGCAAAGATCAACCTGGTTGTGAAACACAAAAATGGACCTCCATTATTACTGATGGTAAGTGACTATTTGTTCCAGCTCGATATATTGTTAATATCCCTATTCAATTGAACAGGGTTAATTGAAGGCGTTCGCAGATTCATGGAATGCAATCACCAGCGATCGGCTGACTTTTACCAGAGTTCCCTCAGACAAAAGCAAAGAGGAGTTGCCTACCAGTGCTCCGACTTTGACACATTCAAAGAGGGTAAATGCACTGATTGTGGAACTAATGGAGAAAAGTGTGCTATCATTGGATACCGAGCTATTGAATCGAAAAAGTTTGAAGAAAGCACCAAGGGCACTCGATTCTTCTTGGCCACATCAGATAAATATCCATTTTTCAGTATGTTTTTAATTAGAATTACCATGATGATTACTAACTCAAATCTCTTCAGGATATGAGTATGAAATTCAAGTTAAAATGTCAGAAGAAGGAGCGCACAGAGTAAGCAACCATGGCAAACTCATGGTTACCCTTAATTCTGGCTCAAGTGAGGAGACAATGACTCTCAATCCAAAAGAGGAAGTATTTCACCTTGGCAACACTTACACATATATTGTTAACTTTGACTACGATTTTGGTCAAATCAAAAGTCTCACATTCAGATGGCACAACCCCTTGGCTATTCTCGACCCCTTGGGACTATTCAAAGAATACATGTATGTGGACAGCATTAAAGTGGTTCCCCTCTCATCCGAGAACATCCTTAACAGAGAGTAAGAGAATTTTGAATCAATTTATTTACTCGATATTAATGTTTATCATTGATTACAGACAACACGCAAAAGAAATCCAGATTTTCTGTGAGTCGAATCGTAACGCAGGCATTCAAAACGAGCATGATACTCAATTCTCACCTAATTGCTAATTATAATTTAATACTCAATTATCTTTTGTAAATTGACTTGATCTCATAATAAACTACGAATTAAATAAGAAGTTTCCTATTTCAATTAATTTATAAAAAACTAATTAATTACTCCGATATTTTTGGCATTGTTTCCGAAACTGTAGTGGATATCATTAATGGATAATTTAGATGATTTAAATGATTCAATTAATATTCAAGTCTTTCAATGTACTGTAAAATGTGCAAGCTTTCATTTTTTTTTAATTCTACATAGATTGATGTAATGGATGAGAAAAATAATTGGGTTAATTCTTGGCATTATTGTTTGTCAAAAACTAAGCTGGAACCTTTTTGAAAACATATTTAAAGTTAATTAAATGAAAATTGATTTCTTTGAAAGTTTAAAATGAATAAAATTTTAAGAAATCTAATATGCAATTCATGTAATTGCCATAAGGGATAGTACAGTCATAAAATTAAGTCGATGTTTTAACCTGACTCAATGATCCCTTTATAAGTTATTTTATCACTATTTGCCGTTAAGAGTAATCAGGATAAAAGGATATTTAAGTGCAGTTGAGGCATTGACTTATTTTTTTGACTGTTCTTTCTATTAATTATATTAGAATATAGTTATAGACTATAAGTAATAGTAGTAATCATTTTGTTAGACCATATCATTAATATCTTAAAATATTCATTAAAATTTATAACAAAAACTATGACAATAGTCTCTAATTGTATCTAGTTTATTATTTGTTTTGCTCATTGCGTTAAGTTGTGGTATACATCAGAAAATGGTAATTATTTTTAAGAAATAAATTGTTTAAATAAAAAATACTTAAATACCGCACATATTGTGCCACGTAGGTCATAAGTGAACTGGGTGCTTTTTTAGAAGTTGGTTTCTTAAATTTTTTTCTAAATTAACTAAATAAAGGTAGAGATTAAAAAATTTTCCAATGAGAGATTACCATGCTAATGCTAATAAAGAGATCTACTTTCATGTGTTTAGAGATATGTCTGACAATTATAACACGACTAAAGTGGCGATTAAGACCAAGGAGGCTCAGACCAACACTACAATTCTAGTTTACACTTTTAAACGTGAGAACATTAACTAAAATTATGACTATGTGATCTTTAATTGTATCTAGTTTATTATTTGTTTTGTTCATTGCGTTTAGTTGTGTTATATATCACAAGTTAGTACATATTGTGCCACGTATGTCATAAGTGACCAGGGTGTTTTTTTTAGAAATTGGTTTCTTAAATTTGTTCTTTCTAAACTAAGTGGAGGTAGAGATTAAATAATTTGTCAGTGGGTGACTAATAATCACTGATTACCATGCTAATGCTAATAAAGAGATCTACTTTCAGGTGTTTAGAGATATGGCTGACATTTATAACACGATTAAAATGGCGATTGAGACCAAGGAGTCTCAGATCAACACTACAATTCTAGTTAAGCCACCACAGGGTGGGGAAAAATATGGACCGAGAATATTTCTAACCTTGTAGAGAAAATCGACAGTCGGTAATTAAGGGTAAGTTTTAAACATTAGTGGCTCCTTAATCAGGCTATTGAGTGTTATTCCAAAAATAAGCATGGTTTCTTTACATATATGTTCAGATTTCTTATAAAATTTAATATCAATACCAATGTCTTACCACATGATTAGACAACTTATTGTGGTTTAATTCTTGTTTCTTTCTGAATGGGAACCAAGGGCACTTTTTCCAGACTCCTCCACTTTTTGAACATGGCCCTAATATTGCGAGACCTCCGCATTGAGTGCCATGTTAAACTGAGAAATTGAATTTTTTAGTAAATATTTGCACCCTTCATGGGGGGGGGATCAAAATTTTCGGAAACAGGGGGATTTAAGGTCCTCGCTGATCCCCTATTGGCCATCCCTGATGTGAATTATAGCAGATAGCACCATGATAAATTGTTTAATTGAAAATGAGTTTTACCCCAAAAAGCACACTTTAGCTCAATTCTTAAAGAAACAAGGAAAAGAGTATTATAATGTCCCGGAAACGATCTTCTTTTAAGGTTAAATCTTAAATTCTTAAAACCAAGGTGAAAGCCAAAAACCCAAAATTAAATTATATCGACACTACTTATAACACATATTTACTTTCAATTTTAGAATTCCATATATGGGTTAAATATTTGGGCAATAAATTCACCAAAAAAAAGTCCGAATTTTGACCCATCACATTTGTCAATATTCAATGCCACTTAATATGCGCTCAAAATAAAATGCATCAAATATTTGACCTCATGATTGAATGGATATCATTATATCCAATATTATTCTCATTTTGGAAAAGCAAACAAAATTCAACTGACATGGAATTAATAGACTTTCGAATTATTGATTCACATTTCCCTGGTTAAAGTTTTATATTTGAAATTGATGCTGGGTTAAATTTATATCAAGTGAAGAATACAATCGAATGGAAAATATTTAATAAATTCGCTGGAACTAATTTTGTAATTGTCAATGTGTTCCATTCATTACCCTAGGAAGTTTGCGTTGACCAGTATCAATTTAATTAGGTTTATCGCAATACATAATTAGCTTGATACTGGTCCACGAGAACACTACAACATCAGTGCAGAAGCAATGGATCAGATAATACAACTCCGAACTCAACTGTTAGTCGATAATTATTTTTTAACGACTAAGAGTTGTGTTCGAAAAGAAGATAAATTCAATGAGAATTTATCAGCTTGGTGAATATGTTGACATGGTGATTGGAAACCATAATTGGTCAAGTTTTTTTGCCATCGATATAACTATTTTAAATAAATATTTTTTTTATGTGATTTCATGTAATAATAAATTCATAATTTGTTATTCCTTGAACTTAAAACTAAATATCTAAATATTTATTTTAATACAGTTATTTCTCTATAACATGAACCATACATATCATGAACCTCTGGTTATCATGAACTAAATTGGAAAACCAAAACCCTCTCCCATAGACACTAATGTTAAAAATAGTTGGATAACATGAACTAGCATAGTATGAACTAATCTATAGTATGAACCAAATGCTGAAACCACTGTAATAGAAATCAATGCTATTTCACTCTGTCTATCATGAAGTAATTTCTTTCAAAACTGTAACTCTGTTTCATTAGTTTAAATGTGAACAATATCGACAATAAAACGTGACTTTTAAGCAAAATGTCGACCAAAACAGTGAACAAATTGTCTTTAACAGATAAAATCGAAATAATAGAAAAGGTTAAAAGTGGAATTAACCGAAAGTTTATTATGAGTGAATATAAATTGAAAACATATTCACACATTAATGAGATTTTGAAAAATGAAAAGAAATTAACTGAAAGATTCAATCAAATGAATCAAAAGTCTTCAAAGTCTACATTTAGGGTAAAACCTGAAATGTACCCGAAAGTCGAAAAGGCCTTAAATATATGGATGCGTCAAATGAGAAGAAAAGATGTGAGTCTCGGCGGTGAGATAATTAAAGATAAGGCCAAACAATTTGCGAATGAATTACAAGATAAAGATTTTAAAGCAAGCGAGGGTTGGTTTTCGGGTTTCAAAAAGCGCTATCGAATTGTGTTTCGGACTAACCATGGTGAGAGCAATTCGGTTGATCAAAATGTAGTTCAAAATTGGATACAAGAGTTAAAATCACAATTAATTGGATTCAAAGCCGAAGATGTCTATAATTTAGACGAAACCGGACTCTTCTATTGTTTGTTTCCTTCAAAAACTTATTGTTTTGAAGACGAATCAAAGCATGGATCCAAAAAATCAAAATCCAGGGTAACACTAGTGCTCTTAACTAATGCTGATGGAAGTGACAAAATGTGCTCAATGATTGGCAAATCAAAAAAACCTCGAGCATTTCGTGGAATACAAAAATTGCCAATGGACTATTATTCTCAGAAAAACGCCTGGACAACCACTGAGATTTTTGAGCAAATTCTAATTAAATTCAACACAAAAATGAAGAAAAGTAAGAGAAAAGTTCTGGTATTTGTTGACAATTTTAAGGGTCATAACACTGATATGGAGTTTTCTAATTTGCGAATAATTTATTTGCCTGGTAATACAACATCAATACTCCAACCCTTAGATCAAGGTGTGATACACTCATTGAAGTCTCACTATAGAAAACAATTGATTGCATCAATGATTAATGAATTAGAAAATGGCTCAGAGCTTAAACCTAAAGACATTAATTTGTTGAGATGTATGCAAATGATTAATATGTCTCTTAATGCGATAACAAGGGAAACAATAATCAATTGTTTTAGAAAAAGTAATTTTGAATTTCAATTAACTACACAAATCACACAATTTATTGATACATCAGAGACAGAAGATGAGGACTTTTGGTCTAAATTGAAAGCTCTAACTGACATAGACTTCAATACTTTCGATGATTATGTCGCTGTCGATAATGAATTCATTGATTTTGACAATGAGATGACAGATAAAGAGATATTAGAGGAAGTCATGAGTGACACCATTCACCTATCAGATGAGGATGGGGATCCTGAAGAAGAGTTGCTTGAGCAAACAAGGGTCACCTCATCCCAAGCCTTACAATGTTTGTCATCACTGAGAGTTTATTTTGACCAAATGGGAGATTACTCCTGTATTACCGAATTTGATAAAATAAATCAAAAATTAATCGATTCTTCATTTAAAACCTTAAAACAAACCAAAATATCTGATTTTTTTAATAAAATGTAATAAAACATAATTTTCTAAACTTTTTGACTAAATTTCTATATCATGAACCATTGGATATCATGAAGTAAATCTCAAAACCCATCTAGTTCATGTTA
>JAQIWF010001360.1:0-12297 GCA_034694965.1 Ceratozetes gracilis | reverse complement strand
CAATTATTAATTCAATAGAAATCTGAAACTTTTATTTTAGTTCATTACTATTATTATTATTTTTTGGTAAAACTTTTTTCGTATCACTTTATCTATAAATTGAATAATAAATATCTTTATATGTGTTGTGATAACTGTTATTATGAGTATTGGTTTTCAAAGCAATTTATAATTGAATTAAATAAATACTCTTAGTTTATATATGTGTGTATAATATCTATGTATTCGTATATATAAGTCCCAAGTTTTTGAGCACAAAAATAGATACAAAATTAATAACTAATTCGTAGCGAAAATAGAAATAATAATGAAATGAATTAATTTGTGATTAAAATCTAAGACTACTTTTTATTACTCCGATTGTGAGCAGCATTTCGTGAAACCGAGTGAATAACCAGTAATTAATTGATAATCAGATGAATAAACTGAACCCAAATCAACAAAAACATTGGTCTAATTGAATGGCCTTTCGGTTTGTTTTGCGAATTAATTTCAAATTTTCTCTTCAATCGAGAGCTTTGTGTTAATAAAAAACAAATTAAGCAAGGGGGAGCAAGGTACGCTAGGTCACAGAGTCAATACAGATGATCAAACTTCACACAGATCTAATGTTAGATTTTTACAAATTTCGGGGAGTTTTAACCAAATCTTCAACAACGGTGAATTTGAGAAAGTCCTCCTTGCTCATTCCTGAAATAAAGAAAACTCATTATTACCTTTCATTTGTGCGGACGTTATTATAACACATCTGTGCTGAGAGATACGCGCCCACCTGAGCACACTAATGCCTCCCAGAAATAGGCTCTTGGCCTCAAAATATGAGTATCAAATTCGCTGATTAGAGCCAGTTTTGACTGAATGTATGTCTATTGGTACCCATCCTCGTGCATAAAGAGCCGCCTCCTATTTTACACTTTGTTTCACTTAATTCTGTACTTTGAATAAGAAATCTAATAATTGTAAACCTCTTGACTCGAGTAATAAATATTTTATAATCAAGTTATGACTTTAAGACCAGTCATTGAACTATAAATAGTGTTTCCAAATAGTATTGTGAATCAAACCATTTATTAAATTTTTATTTTTGGATTTTCATAGCATTTTCATTAATATTAATATTAAAGAGATTTTTATTGAGAAATAATTGTCTGCCAATTGAAGTGTTTTCAAAACAATTACTAATTATTCTACTTTAGAGGCATTCAATTGATTTGTTTTGTAAATAATTTCTCTCAAATTCACTGATTTATTGCTTTTTTCATATTCTTCAGGAATTTATATAAATAATAATATAATAATAAAATATAAAATAAGGTTTAATGGCTTTAAAACTCTAATTTCAGTCTATTCTTAAACTCACTGTTATTTACATACAAATAATGATTGAATTCTCAATCGATTCGATTGAATCAAAAATCAGTTTTCATTAAAAAGCATTTCTGACTTTAACCTAATTTTTTAGATGATATTAGCTTTAAAACAGCGAAAGGCTGTGAGAAAAACATGTTTTCTATTCCCCTCTTATTATATGTTATAAATTCATATAATTTTTGATTTGAGGCTAAAAAATATTTCTCACTCTTTAAAGAAGTTTTGTGTTATTCCAAGGATTTCTATTAATTGGGTTTTCTATTCATAACCAAAATATTGTAAAATATAATTCATTTTCAATTCAAAGATAAATTTAAATTATTTTCTTAATTCAAATTTTATTTTTGATTTTATGAAATATTGTTACCTTGTAATGGAATTTCACTAATGGTATCACCCTTGGCAATTCTTTTTCCAACAAATTCATACCTGTCGTCACAATTATGTTGATTCACTCCACAAATATAAGAGTATATAATGATTATAATGATTATAATTAGAGCTTTTTATATGTCTTGTCATAATTGGATTGATTTTTTCCAAATTATAAGCTTTTGATTTAAGGCGAGAGAGAGAGAGAGAGAGAGAGAGAGAGAGAGCAGTGAAATGCATTGAAATGCTTTTTATTTTCATTGTAAAACAATTGTGTATTTGAGAGAAAACTTGAATATAATTTGTTTGAGAAAAACAAATACATAAAAACGCTATTTATTCAAAAGACGAACGAAATAATGGATTTATCTCTTGTTTTAGACTCTAATTAATGAAATGCAAAATAGAAAAGAAATAAATTTAAGAAAATAAGAGATAATAAGAGTTTCGGAAAAGAGACACAAAATAAAGAAGAAATTTGTTTCTGAAGAGAAACGTATGAAAGAGAAATAAAAACTAAGAAATTATAAGAAAAAGAGACAAATAAATTGTGAGATGAGTGGAAAAGGCTTGAAAAAGTATAATCCTGGGTTAACCATGGTATATTATGTTTAAAATCCCTCTTTCGTAACTATGAAATCCTTCTAATTTGAGAACAATATTACATAATACCAAGGAGAGAAATTTGTTTTATCATAATTTTAAGTCAGTATGGACTAAAATGCCCCTAATCTCTGTGAGGGAAGAGCTTGGATAACCCTGATGAAGTCACTATAACTGGCATTCGTGACAGTCATCTGAACAGCCGATTCAAGAGATGTGATGTCTCTGATGCAGAGCACGATAGCTCTGATGCAATCCATTCATTAAGGATTTACTCAAATACAAAAATTTAGACAATGATGACCAGACCCTAAAACAACTCTTCATTTCTATGGTAGCTCATTTATGTTTTACTCGAGGTCTCTTCTAAATGCTTTACATTAGAAGGACTTTCATTGAATGAACAAAACTTAGACAATAGTGTTTGTAGTGATTAGACTGGAGAGGGGTCTTTGAGTGCACTCCTCTGGTGATCTGTACTATTCTTTGCTGTTTTTAGCTGATGGTAGCGATGGTGAAGGCATGCAATAGCCATCGGTGCGTCAATTGCTCGCATTTACTCGGTTTGTGAGCATCGCCTCTTCCAGTGCTCCCACTCTACTCATCGAAGGAGCCACTAATTTGCCGTCAATGAGATGGTCTGCTCTTGCAATTTATTTTCGTCAAAAATGTTTGTATGATTTTGTGAAAAACATGAGAGAAATGGGGCACTGATTGCACAAAGATTTGCTAAAACACGTACAATAAGGACAGACATCTCACCTCTTGTCGACTGAAAACTACTTAAAAATTACAATAAAAATTCATTTATATAATAGAAAACGTGGTTTTAGTGCCGACAGTCATAAAAGGCTCTTAAAATTTATTTCAATAGTAAAACATTTGCAAAATCTTTAGTTATTATAAGGGTTTGGAGCAAAACTGAGTACAACTTTCCCGTTCATAGCCAGCACTTCACTATTTGCTCACTGTTTTATGGCTTTGCTTTTGAATAATGTTTTTTTTAAATCACAGATACCTCTAATCTATTCTCCACTTCTGTTTGCAAACATTTCTGCAAAAAGTTGTCATTCATTTCGGATAAAAAGCATTTAAGTAATGGATAGTTAGGAAGAGATACTAAACGATTAGACAATTAAAAACGGGAAGACTTTTATTACTTTCGAGGACTGTCTTTCCTGTTATGATTGTATGTCTAGCTATTAACCAGAGGTGGCCAACAGAGAGATATACCAAAAATATCTCCACAAAAATTTTAAAATTGATAAAATAATTATTAAATTAAATTTGAGAATCTTGAACTTTTCTTTTATGAATAAGAGATACTAGATCTATCGAGTTTTGTAAGTTCTAAAAAGGACATTTTACCAAAAATACCCCCATATTTTGATCCCTATTGCTATCCTTGCTATCAGTCTCTGATGTTTTTCTGCGATTCGCATCTCTCTGTATCTCCAAAGTCTGAGTAAAACATATTTTAATAACTTATGAGTGCTTTTTAATTGAAGAAATATTTAGGATGTCGTTCCCTCTTCGCCTCTCTCTTCGCTGTTATCCCTTTAATTCGCTTAAATGAATTTTAATTCAATTTTTATTCAAATTTATTTTTCATAGTTATTCTCACAATCTTTATGTCAGCGGAGATGATATCGAATGTGAATGTCTTACGCGCTAAACATTAACTCAATTACTTTCATAACTTTGGAGCAGTCATTCAGTACGTAAGAGATAATACTGAATATTATATATTTAATTAAATTACTTGGGTTGTTAACCTAGGGCAGAATTGGGAAAGAAAGGAAGCTTTTTAATTGAAAATTACTGTAAAAAAGTGCGACAAAAAAAATGTCATTTTACAAAACTCAAGTTTATTTTATCTTGATGAATTTTCAGATTAATTTTTCTCATGCATTTCACAAAATCAAGTTACTTATCTGTTCAAGGAAATTTTTACAATCTAAGGAATACGTACTGGTTGACTGAGCACTTTCATCAAGTAATCTATAACTTACTCTTCGGAGTGCTTTATATGTGCTTGCTTAATATTCAGGTGATGTTTGACTATTAAAATGACGATTTAAATCAAATTGCTTTTTATTCAGTGATGAGTGGAAATAGAGAGCAGTTTTCGCCCGAAAGTGTTTTAAATGTTTGAGTCAAATATCGCAACACTAATGGCTTTAATTAGAATATCTTTATGTTTAATCTCTTAATAGAAATACTCAAATAATAATGTTTTTTATGAAAAGTGATTTTTTCTGATACTTTATTACACAAACCCTAACCCTTGCGGTCAAACGATAATGAATTATAAAATTTTTTCGCCATTCCTTTACCGTCTATTAACTGGTTGTGACTTTTTGTTTGTTTTGGTTCACATCCCCGTCCATTATATGCAATGTGTGTGCACTCACTCTAATTGAATCATTAGCTCTGGAGAGAGAACTAAATTGAATTTTGAATGAAAATTAAATTATATACTCTTGTAATAAACACTCTTTTATATATATACTAAACACAAATTATAATTTTGAACTCGAATTTCAAAATTCAATATTTCTTTTTACTGTTTTAATGGCTTTCAAATTGGTTCTGGGAAACGAAAATTAAGAAATCTCTCTCTCGCGATGTCAGAATCAGTTCATTGAAAGTGAAAAATAGTTATTTAACGCAGAATTTCAAACCAAAGGTCAGGCGTTTTGATTCAAGAATTTCTAATGAATTGGCCCACAATTGACAAGAACCAAATACAGTTTAATTCATTATTGCCTAACTTAACATTAAAGTCAGACATTTCATATCAAATGATTTGGTTTTGGATTAATTTAATCATTAAATTATTCAAATGTCTGATTATCTCATTTTTGGTTCAAATTATGATTTCCAAGGAATTAATGTTCAAAACCATTGATAAGACACAGTATGTAAAGAATCGGCAAAAACTACTTTTTTGGTGACTTTTTGTGATAAGAATTTTATGATTTTTGAAAAGATATCTAATTCTGAGAAGAGAGACATTTGAGAGATAGTGCCAGTGATGCGCACAACCAGTTAAGAGGTCCGAAGACCCGATATAGCGGTCGGCAGTGTATTCTCAGTGAAGAGTTGTTGTCGTTATTGGTCGGCGCTTAAGAACTGCGATCGGAGAAGGTTTTCCACCAAAACAAAAAGAAGTACGGCTTCTGCGCTCCGGCAGACAGTCTGTCAGTCTGTCTTAGCATCTCAACTGAGGGGATGGCCTCTCCTAAAATGCTGTGCACACTCTCCAGCATCTGGTTATGCGTCCGCCCCATCGCAACGCCTTCACTACTGGTGAGCCCCAAAGCACAGCACACACTCTATTACTCAGTGCTGAATGTCATCATTAGTTTGTTTGAAGAGTTTTCAAGAGTAGTTTTGTACGGCATTCGCTTTTTTGCACAGCATTTGCAAAATGCAATTCAATACACAATTCAATTGAGAGTCAAAACTATCGTTTTGTTTTCTGGGTTTCGCTAATCATTTCAAGAATTAATTTTCATTTCAAACAATTTTTCGTCTTTTGTTTATTTAAAAATTTGTTTTGTTTTATAAGAAATCAATACTAAGTTTTTGTGCAAAAGTTTTCATTTAAAATATGTTTGTATTTTCGTCGCAACTCTTTTAGACGAAAAGAAAATATGAGTTAATATTTAGTCTCAAATTTGATGTGAGTTTTAGTGCATTGAGTCTATGAATCGAGTGATAGTTTTGAGACCAAACCGACCGGTGCTGTGATGATAATGCCGGCGATCTCTTCGGGACCAAATGGCGAAATGAAGCCCGAATGCAGTCTCAATGCCAGTCCCACCAGAACTGAATGCGCCGGCTGTGGAACACTAATACAGGACAGATACTATCTGTCAGCAGTGGACAGGCAGTGGCACATCAATTGTCTAAAGTGTAGCCAATGCAAGATCACTCTGGACTCGGAGCTCACCTGTTTCTCACGTGATGGACATATCTATTGTAAAGAAGACTATTATAGGTAAGGAATGATACCTTTATTACCTGTGCTCTTAAAGCCATTGCTAACCCATAAAAAGCGATTCGCGTTAGAGATAAAACACAAACTCATTCTTGAATTTAAGGCAAAAGTTATAAAACTAAACACAATTCACTTCAAACGACAGACAAAATGCTTTTCGTTTTGCGAAACCTTTTGATTATTCATTTGACGCGAAGTCAAGAAATTCTCCGAAAAAGACCGAAAGATTGTATTTTTATCAGTCAAATGATTTCCAATTTTTCTCTTTTTCTTGGAGTCAACGTTGAGTTGCAATCAGACAATCAGATTATAAGCAAATGAGAAGTAGGAAAGAGAATAAGAATTCAAAACAAAAATCAAATGTTTGTTAAATGAACAGTCTCTCTCTCTCTCCCCTCTCTCTCCCTCCTTCCCTCACTCTCTCCCTTCTCTCTCTCCCTCTCTCTCCCCTCTCCCCCCCCTCTCTCTCTCTCTCCCCCCTCTCTCTCTCCGCTGCTTTGCTGCATAAAACAGTTTTGTCGTATGACAATCAGTCACGCAGTCTTACCTGTGCTCTGTCTTGTGCTGTCTTTGGCGCAAAGTATTTGCCTTAATATAGATTAAAATTTTGTGTCAAAAAAAGTGATTATCATTTGTTTTGTTTTTGTCTTTGAAATTAAAGATTATTCACAATTCAATTGATTTTGTCATCGCATTGAACTTAATCCGCTCTCGACTTGAAAATGAGATAATAATTCTCTTATTCTTGTGTCAGTCAGGAGCCAAAGGCTCTGACAAGAGCGCCAAAGAGCCACCCGACCGGAAAAATACCCACCTGAGATGTGCGGAAAGAAATTTGTGCATGCGTAAATATTCAATTGCGGTACTTTGAATTATCGGCACTCTTGAATGAATCCATACAATGCCTATGAGTACCCCTTTGAGACCTGGCTATCCCTTGGCTTAAATATTGAATGAAAAATCAAAAGTTTTTCTTTCTGTCGGATATTTTCAGATATAATTCCCTTTCTTAAGACTCATAGCTTTGAGCGAAATCAACGATTTATAAGCTGTTGAAAAAGGGTTTCTCTCCCAGTAATACGACTCAGATTATCAATAAAAATGTCCACTAATATAGAAAATTCTCCGATAAATAACATTATAACTAATTTTAGTTTTCATTTCTTAAATATTTGCTTCAATTCTCTTGTAATCTCTTATAAAAATCGATGCAAATAAGTAAAGACAAGAAATTAGAGAATATTTGTTTCAGAGGTAATAAACAATTCATTTATAATAAATATGTCCCAAAAGTCACTCTTTTTAATTAAATGTAAGAATATTTTCTCGTCAATACGATTGGGGTCAGACTCTGATAGTTATCTTCTCGGTATTAAATACTGATAAATACAGATATCAGTTATTTTGCTGTAAAAATATTATATAATAACAAAAATATAGAAATAAATCTTTTTATTCTCTCTTTACACAAGTTTTGAAAAACTTTTGTCATTCAATGAAATCTTGATTTTTGAGTCTCTCTCTCTCTCTCTCTCTCTCTCTCTCTCTCTCTCTCTCTCTCTCTCTCTCTTTCATATTATTATCGATTGAAAAATCAAATCTATGAGAAAAATCTGTAAAGTTTTTGATTCTATATTTCATGCTTTGATTACTCGAATATATTGATGAAAAAAAGTATAAAATTTGTTTGAGAATACATACGTTGTGTGACCTCTAGATTAAACATTAAATGATTTAAATTAGTTATGAAACCAATATATAAATCAATTAATTTTAAATTAACTTAAAATTAAGTCAAAAGAAAGAATAGTTTGCAGAAAAACTTCTCATTTGATTATTTCTGGTTAATAGCGAAGAAAATGTAACACAAAATACTAAAACAAACAAAACTACATAACTATTACATGAAAATTATTGGGAAAATAAATAAAAAACAGAGATTTCGGGGAATAACTCAAATGTTTTCCTGTAATAGACTGAGAATAATAAGAAATGTTCACAGAATTGATGTAAACACAGAAACAGATCACTTGAGAATTGTATGGGAATTAGAGCTGATTTTTAAAAAGATTTCCAAAATTCCCCCGAAATTTCATGTGAGTCCAGCATATTTTTGATCAAAAACGGGAAATTCAAAAATAAAACTACATTTTTATAAATACATTTGGTATATGTAGTAATCAAGTCTTCCAAAGTACGAAATATATGTTTAAACAAAGTCATAATAAGGCCTTGGATCAAATTTACCTGCATGGTACATTTAAAATTTCTGTCCACTCTGTTCCCAATTTATGGGAATTTGAGACCAAAAATGCACTTTCAGTACATATTTAAGGGATATTCGTATCGGGTTTCGGCCCCCTTTAGTCTGAGAGACACTAAGTCTGGCCATGGATTGAGAATAGACAGCATAACAAATGGATAGTGTGGTCGAGCGCTCATATTTGCATAAATAAGCATGCTGATAATGTGTGTTTGTATCTGTGCAGGATCTTTGCAATGAAGCGTTGCAGTAGATGTGGCCAGGGCATATTTGCCAGCGAACTAGTCATGAGAGTTCGCGACAACATATACCACATGCAGTGTTTCACATGTGCCTGGTGCAACACAACATTAGCACAGGGCGACTATTTCGGTCTAAAGGATAATCTAGTCTATTGTCGGACGCACTACGAGATGCTGACCTGCGGTCACTTTCTGCTCACATCCGAGAATGCGATCCACCCGTCGGCTCAGAATAGGAACGGATCGCAGCCAATAATGCCGGCCTACGGCTCCATATACTCTGGTGGCGCAGCTCCGGCGTCAGCTTCAGGCACAACCACTGTCGGTGTTCGTAAAGGTAGACCAAGAAAACGAAAGGGCACAGATGGTGGCAATCTTCACGATACACACTCGCCGGGCGTCGCCTCCACTCCAAGCGCACAAAGCCCTACATTAGGTATGGTTTGCCTTTGAGTGACAAAACTCACTGACAGTTTCATTACGACTCTGTACTCACTTTTAATGCTTTCCTTTCTTTCACACAAAAGGCAATCCAATCGACGGGAGTATTGTGTCGAACATGAGTTCAAACTTAGACACCGGTTGTATGAGCGATGGTCAGTCCTCTATAACAGGCTCATCACTAGCAGGACTGTCGGGTCATGCCTCGAGCCAAAGGACCAAACGTATGCGCACTTCCTTTAAACACCATCAGTTAAGAACAATGAAGTCCTACTTCTCCATCAATCAAAACCCTGACGCCAAAGATCTTAAACAATTGGCTCAGAAGACTGGCCTTTCAAAGAGGGTCTTACAGGTGAGCACTTGGCTCGAGTCAGAGCCACTTCTTTTGACTCTCACTCCGCAAAGCACTTGACTTTTCGCAGTTTTAAGCCTTCAATTGAGTGTCGAATAAGCACTCAATTGAATGAATGAATTTTCAATAATAGCTGTTATTTACGCTTCAAATCATTTCGATATAAACTCACTGTTAATACAAATGTATTTCAAACACTGGTTTTGAGGAACAGTTACTCTATTAGAAAATTGAGTTTAACTCATATATTCACCCAATTTATGACTCTTTCAATACAAAACACAATATTTTAAACCACAAAAATAAGTGCAGATTTGCGATACTTAGGAATACCTCATAATGTCTGGTTTGCGGTAGTCTTTCAGATGCCAGTCCTCAAAGAGAAAAATTGATGGCTTTTATTTGTTTTCAGATCAATCTTTTCAAACCTTTTTATCAGTTTTCCCAAAAAGAGTCTGTATTTTAGTTAAACGTCTGATAAAATTGAATAAACGCTTTAACAGAGTGTTTGTAATATCGCATGAAATGAGAGAAAACTTAAGTCATTAATAAATGAGACGATTTTTTCTGTCCTCTCCCTGTAAATGGATTGTGAGAACAGGAGCTCATCTCATCAGTAGGGAAGGTAGCATACGATATGGCGTGCAATAAAAAAAATTACTCCTGTTTAAATGTTTACACTCAATAATTATTCATTTGTGGCCAACATTTCTCCACTTAATCTCTATTAAGAAAACAAATATTTTATTTCTTTATCACAAGAAATGATTTCTTTGAAGAAAAAATTTTTTAGATTCTGATAGCGAATGAAGGAATCAGAATCAAAGGTGGCCCAAATGGGACAACCAAGACCTCTCAAGTAATCTAGGAATGTTTCAATTGAATGCCACATTTATAATGCATGTTTAAAGCCTGGAGACCTTCTTGATCTATCCGATTTCCCAGTCATTAATCCAAGCTATCCCTGGCAATTTTTACCCTAATCTCAATATTGATAAGCCACATATTAAATCCTATCCTTGCACAATTCTAATAGCTTGGTCATCTTTTGATGCACAAGCAATTTTATTCAATTCTCTATTCAAAGAGATTGAAAATGATTTAAGGCTTATATTATTTATTACTCAAACGTTTAGTACATTTTAATTCATTTGATAGCAATTTAATTATAAGATTATGTGATATTTGAGTCACAAATAACTCATATTTTTTAGATTTTAATGTGTTTTGTATTCAAATCTCAATTTGAAGGTCTGGTTTCAAAACGCCAGAGCGAAGTGGAGACGCAATAATATGAAACTACCTGATGGTCAGGACATAGGCTTAGGCGGCAGTCAATCACTATTAGCTCATCCGTCTACGCCATCGACGGGTATCGGCAGTCCAAACGGGTCGACGCGTCCATTTTCATCGCCATCTCCGACGCTGTCCAACAACGACAACCACAGCCACACCGGTTCCAGTCTCGAGTATAGAGAAGCACATCCAGAATCTATCATTCCTTTGGCCACTTTCCAAGAATTATTTTGAGACACTATCCCAACAAAACTATAAGTAAATTCAAACCAAGTCTTGATTTAAACAATTTTTTAGTTCAAAACACTATAAGTATTGAGAAAATCAGTAAAATCTATGCCTTTCTGTAAAATTGAAAAAAGGTTTGAAATAAGAAAAATCAAATGAATTACTGATTAGTAACCAATGCTTACTCATTGAAATAATTGATTTTAACTCAATTTAACTCTTTTTTAATTTGGTTTTCAATCAAAGCCATTATATCTGAAAAATTGTTAGCAAAAGTGGAGAAAATTTACTTGTTTTTTGCCCAAATTCTAGGAAAAGTGACTCACTTTTAACTTCTTAATTATCAACTTAATTATCAAAACTTAATTTAATTCATTAGAAGTTATTTATAAATATTTCTTTTCATTCAAATCTCATACAAAACTATTGTTTCAAAAATGTATTCATAAAATCATAACTATTTGAGAATAAAATCAAATTATTTGAAAAAACAATTTTAGAAATTAATGCAAACATTTCTTTGAAAGCAATCCTTTGAACCGAAAAATCAGATTTAATTCAAGTCTTAAAAATACCGAAACGTTTTGGTATTTCTCTTTCGTACTATTCTTTGAACACTTTTTTCTTACTCTTAAGACAATTGAAGACATTGTTCTCAAAGTTATAATTTTTCAAATAAGTCCTCAAAATATGAGGGATGACATCAAAGACAGGCGCCGGTCGATTGTTGTCCTCAAATCAAATTATGAAATAATCTTTTTATGAGAAGTTAAGTCTTAAAACAAGTGTATTGAAGGATAGATGAGACGATAGATTCATATTAATTAAGATCTGACATCAATTTACTCTTAATATCTTTATTAGTATGGCTGCGCAACTTTTAATTTAAAAAGAGTGACCAGCAAATATGGAAAATGAGGGAAATTTTCAAAAGGATATATTAAGTTTCTATACATTTTCTCAATTTTAAAAATTATCAAAAATGATATTAACGTTGTCCCTGAACAACGGTTGTATTGAAAATCTACCAGATTCCCTTGCGGAACGATAGTAGATGACTTCAATTTTCAAAATTTCAAGTATCGTATAGAGGCAAATAAAAAATTGATTCTAACTAATT
>JAQIWF010001359.1:0-12299 GCA_034694965.1 Ceratozetes gracilis | reverse complement strand
TGTTTTGAGAAAAGTGAAAGTTAATGAATAACTGATAAACCGAGAAATGACTAGAGTTTAAATATGGCTTTTTCGTAAGATCTGTACATGCCGACCCAATTTGAATACAAAATTTTGGCGCTAAACTCCTTTTCATTTGTATCATTTGTAGCGATTTTTAATTTAAACGATTAATAATTGATTCCTATTTGTGATTTTCAATTAACTCATAAAATCAAGGATGTGCAAGGGAAGAAATATAAGATCAAAATGAGATGGTCCTCCCGTATGATTTGAAAACCTCGACAGACCTAGTGCTTGTCCATAGACGTAATTCTAAGGGTTTCAAAATCTTTGGGAGGGGAAAGGGTATTTAGGGTAGCGCACCTTTGCATAAAACTGTGAATCAAAATGTTTAAATGTTTGTATTGCTTTAAAAACAATGTTTAAATAGATTGTTTTTCAGCTAACGATATTAAATGCTCTTGGATGGATAGCATAGCTCAAATACATATAGCAATAATTATTATAAATGTGAGATATTTGTGAGGGAAAACGTGAAACCTATGAGTGAATCCCTCACTTAAAAAGTCAGTCCCCAATACCTCCAAAATCCCTCAATGGAGTGGAGAAGGAATTCCATGTGGATAAGGGATTCCCTTTTTTAAACGCTAAGAGTCTAAGTCAGAATTATCGAGTTTATTACAGATACTTCAAATTGCAATAAATTACATCAAGTTTTAAGCCCACAAAATATTTTGTGTGGATCTGCAGTCAGGCATATCTTGATAATAGTAAAATGTTTACAACAAGTTTTGTGATTTAAAATATGCATGTTACAATTTGTAACTTACAAACATGTTTGAAAGATTATTACATTCTTCAATACTTGTTTCAATTCCATTCAATAATGACAATTTAAATAATAAATGATCCTTGGTTGAAACGTAATACTTTAAATAAGTTTGAAATACATAAATATCAAGCAAAGTTAGCATAGTAAATTATTCAAAATAGTGCTTTGAAAAAGGTAGCAAGAGAAATTAACAATTACTATCAATCATAGTTGGGTTGTTTTGCGCTCTTTTTCATTGCTTCAAATCACGTGTATATCCATTAAGTATTTCTCAAAAATATTAAATCCAATGATTTATTGTTTTTAATAATTAGTAATCGTTTCCTCCTTTTAGTCATTTCATAGTTTTTGCTTCAATTTTAACATTTTATTAATTATTAATTTGATACTAATTTTTGTGGATTTGTTAAAACGGGAAACAATGCTATCAAACGTCAATCAAATAAATTTCATACAATTTGTGATCAAAAAGACATTATTTTTAATATTAATTGTATTAATGATAATGACTTCAAAATTAGCCCAAAGTATGACTCATATGCCGTTATCGGCTTATAATGACATTTCGGGTGATTCACAAGACATTGAACTGAGGGTTGCGGTCGAACCGGGAAAACACGAGTGTTTCTATCAAGACGTTAAAAAAGACCACAATCTCGACCTCTCATATCAAGTGATTGAGATCTCCTCGCGTTTCAATTGGATGTACAGCGGGTCCAGTGATCTCACCATTGATTTCATCGTAAAGGCTCCCAACGGCGTCGAAATATTTCGGGAGTTCCGCAAAAAAGACGGACAACATGTCTATAAAGCGGTAATTATCTGTTCCTCTGAGGGTTAGCTTTAAAGAGAGATTTAGTAGAAGTTAACCACTCATTCAAATCTGATCCAATTTTGTCCCTTTTATCAGTCAGAACAAGGAGTTTATGGGATTTGTTTGGACAACAGTTATAGTACTGTGTCTACAAAAGTGGTTAATTTAGAAGTTTATGTCTATTCCAATGATGACGACAACGACCGGTGGGGTCTCGACGGCGACTTCACATTCTCTCCGGAAGTCCAGTATTTGGATTCCGTTGAATCTATTAAAGTAAGTGATTATCACTTGATTTGTCATTAAATTGATTGTATTTTTGCAAAAGAGTTCAATAAACAGAGTTCGAGACGATATGACTCGTGTGACTCACGAACAAGAGATAAGACGTGCCATAGAGACGAGGGACAGGAATATCGCCGAATCTAACTATGATTACGTCAATAGATTTTCAATGGTATCTATATTTGTGATGCTGTCCGTCGGCTTTTTGCAGCTCTACCTCATTAGAAGCCTTTTCGAGACCAAGAGTTTTGTCAAAAAAGTATTTAAAGCCTATTGAGAACAAAGTTCGACAATACTATTGAATGGCTAAGAGTTTTGATAATCGCTAGTCATTAAGATGTCATAATTCACACCAAATAAAGTACACAACAGTTTCGTGCCTTTGATTGATATAAGCGCTCATAAATTGAACTCAATTTTCAATTTTCTATTGACTTCTAATATAATAAAACATTTTTCACTTCATTCCAAAATTTAGGTTAAAATTAGTTTCTATTAATATTTAATTAATGATTAAATAAATGAATTTTAAAACTTATGACAAAATTGATATAAATATGAATAAAACATTTTTTACATTAATTCTCAAAACAAATGGATTCATAACATAACAAACTCTTCGGTATTGAACTCTTTCTCCACTCTTCCGTCAGAATTGAGAAATCGGTGTTTTATTTTCAAAAGTCTATCCTTTTTAAACTGATCGCCAATAGGACTGTCATTATTGGATGTATTGCTGCCATCGTTGAAGACAAATATGGGATAATCTGATGTTTGGTTCGGAGGAATCAGAAGTTCTTGCATTGAATTAACGAAATCAAAGAAATCTGATTGTGTTTTACAATAGAAGGCTAAGGCACAGGACGGGTCCATACATGATATCGAGGTCTTTCGAGGAGTATCACAATGGAATGAATCCAACGGAAAGTTTGATTGTGTGATGTCTACGGATGGCTGACACAGATGTGGGTCCAAATAAATGAGTTTCTCCTCTTGGAATCCAATGAAATAAAGAGAATGTTTTGGTTTTCCTCCAATTATTCCCAAAGAGTTGTTGTGAGACAACAGTTGTTTAACACACGGAATATAAATGGGATTCAGTCGTTCTGAGCCGAGTCTCACGGGAACAATGAGTATAAGTCCGCGCCATTTATTTTGAGGACTGTCTTTGTTTGGTGTACTGGTGTTCGTCACACTGAAAGGTAGAGAACGGGGACCAGAGTTTGAATATGAGGTATCAGTTAAGTTGAAAGTTGACGTCATTTTGCCGTAACTCAATAAAGAGGCCGCTCTGCTCTTCGGTACCGATTCTACAGAACTCTCATAACAGAGCTCTTCATTAGCTATGACTCCGATCTCAATATCCGAATCATTTTGTGAGGAAAGACTTAGTTTTCGTTTCATTTCTTGATTAGGTTTTACGGCTTTCTTTTGGTCTGAGTTTAAAGTCTCGCGACTTATAGTTGATGTCGAAGAGCACAGACTAATCACGTCTTGAATGTAAACTAAATCCATACAAACATCTTAAACAATGTCTTTAATCAATGAATCAATACCTGTGCAGTCCTGAGCCACATAACAACAAATATTGCTAAGAAAAGGACTGTCAACCGTTGCTTTGCTCAGAGCTGTCCTTTAAGATACAATCAAATATTAGGCGATAATAACAACAAATAAGAGCTCTTACTTAAGAAGATGAGCGACTGAAGCGGGTCCGTACCAATCGCCCGGTTTTTTGCCCATATCTTCGCCAAATTTGACCAATTGATGGACAGAGAAGGGACTGGTAGCAGCTTTGGGGTCGTCCACAAACCATCGAACTATCATTCTATGAATCATATCTTCCTTATCAGATTGAGATCCCTTCCAACGCCATTGTCTCCCGAGATAATGGGTAAGAAGAGCCTGAGCCAAAACCATTTGGCCAGACCTCAACATACAGCCCCAGCCGCAGTCAGTGGTCAGACTAGAGTTGCCTAATTTGGGAAATTCTCGGCGATATGTCAGCCAAATCCGACTGTAAAAGTCGTGTTTAAACTTTTCAATCGCTGAATACTTAGAGCGGTTGTCCTCACGAGTGGACTCATATGTGCTGTCCGTTAATTTCTTGTGATAAAACTGTCCCAACAGACAGATCGGTGTCTCATAACTAAAACGAGTCCTAATTTTTGTCGCCAAACCTTTTGATCAAATGATTAGAGGAATGAAATAAGAATCAAATCAATTGATGACAACAATTGGTGACAATTATTGGTGACAACTGACCGAACTTCACATTATTCCAGAGCGACATAAACATGGTTTTCATTTTGTCGGGACTCTGACCGTCCACTTCTTCGTCCTCATCATCCGTTTGATTAGACATTGATTTGTTGTTCGGATCAATTGAATGGTAGGAAAATTGTGGTAAAGTTTGAGAGTTGGAGGAATCGGTCATTCGGTTCGATAATGAACTCAAACTAAGTCTTTGTTTTGAGTCAACGTTTGATAACTTCTTATTCATTAAAATAATTCAATAAATATTTGAACCGAAGATTAAGTAATAATTGAATTAAAATATAATCAAATAAACAATGATTTCAACCATTTGTCAAAAAGGGCACAAAATATGCATAAATTGGGGAAAAGTATTGCTATTGTGAGTGAAAAATAAACACTCAAACGAATTCAAGTACAGGTCCCGGAGGAGTGACTTCTCTACACTTTACCCTCTTATCCATTTCCCACTCTATTGGTTGGCCCTATCTTTTCACTTCAATTGTGACCAAATAGTAAGAGCCATGTGTTGACTATCTTAAAATGGGGTCAATTTGGTTCAAAACTAGAGGGCAAACAAAAGGATATGGAAAATGATAGGGAAGTGATAGGAAATGGCAAATAATAAGGTTGCAAATGAACTCAACCCCTATATTTCACACACATTCAAATGAGCTTACTCATCAGGATTTTAAATTATAAGTTTGAAGGAATGAATGCAATTACAATTAAGACCAAATGATTGAGTAAAATGTCCATGATACTCTTTGACACTCTAAGAATCGTTCTTTCATCTGATTGTCCCAATTATTGCAATGTTTAAACATTAACTCAATTAACAAAACATAAATTTTAATAAAAAACAGATTTATTTGATATAAAATTGAATGAATTGCTAATAAAAATGTGTTTAATAGTCTTCCATATGATATAATTCGGTTAATAGTCGGTAGACATAAGAGGGAGAATTACCGCCACTGAAATGTAAAGAGGGTTCAAATGGTGGCAAAAGAGGTCAAACAACTCACATATTAGAGACGAAAACAGTGACCAATTCTGGCGGCACGTAATCGAAAACGGGATTCACTACCTGACAGTTTGTCGCCAAATCTGGTTCTTCGTATGGCATCACTTGTTGTGGAGACGAAAACTTATTGAACGCCAACTGGTCGTGACTGACCAGGTATTGTGGGGTCAGTTTGAACATTGCTGTACATACTATCAACTTATATAAGACAAGAATGAGCTCAAGAGTTGTCAAACTAACAAAAGTGTTTACCGGAACCGAGTAATGCTTAGCAGCCAGTGCTAGAGTATAGGCGCCGCTCACGGCTTTCAGACTGCGGTAAATCACAATTAATAATTGTCTACAATTGTTGTGCCATACCCTCCGTTAGCCATAACAGAATGCGTTCCAATTATAACTTTGTTAACTCTTGACATTATCGCAAAAATAGCCGAATCGGGAATTATTGTGGTATTAATCTTATCGTTGGATAGACTGGCGGCCAATTCGTGTCCCTTCATATGGATATCATTAGAGTTAGGAATCACACAATCATTGAAACCAATATATCATTCAATTAATCAATGGTTTCATTGGTAAGAATTAATAAGAAAGTGATAATCAAATACGTGATAAAATGGCGCGCATTCGGCGATCACTACTTGAAAACGTCGTTTCTTTTTGGCCGCATATTTGAGAAATGCTTCGACGGTCTTAGACTTCCCGCACGTAATGATCACTTCATCTGAATAGATGTGTTCAAGTGATTGGTGGGCGATATTCTCTCCACTCGTCTCCAATTCACTCAACAATTCAGAGATGCAGTCATTTATCGCTTCTTTCAAATTATCATATTTTATATCATATGTCGGAGTCATGTCTTCATCAGTTGTCATCATTTTTTGTAGCGATTCCTCGACATCGCCCTCATTGTGAACTCCTCGTGCGTTCACGTATTCATCTCTTATTATCTTCAAAACCCGTTTAAACATATTTCCGGTCACTGTTTCCGTGGGATCAGCGGTTATCACCCGTTCGGCAATCTTTTTGATCAGTTCAATGAGTTCGCTATCATTTGAGACACATTTTAAGCAATCATTTATCTGATTCCACAATACCTGGCATTTGTCCACAAGAATTGATCAATAATTTCGTGGATAATTAAAACGGTTCTCTTCGCCAAATCATAGGAACCATTCTTCGAACTGACAGTTCATTTAGTGATAAAAAGCATAATAAGAGACATCAATACTGACCCGAATTTCAACTCTTTAATCAAATCAACGATCTTCTCATGGACTGAAAGATCTTCAATATTGTCCATGGTCACTCTATTTTGCAAGGATTGTTTACAATAGTTAGTCACGTGATATCCACACACCAGTGCTCCACAATCAGCATCCCCTCACTTAAGATTTGCATCCCATTAGTAAAACAATCTAAAATGTCGTAATATTAGTTACCAACATGGTAATACTATGGGCAATAAGTAAACATATTTTTGCCCAAAATCACATAATTTGTGTTCAATACCTATTAAAACATAAACATTGCTTTTAAATGAATGTTAGGGCTCGACATCAATAACTTTTTAAAATTTAGGGAATTTTTGTGAGACTCACGTCATTCATCCTTTTACTAATGGGATGCCGGTCTTAACCCCTGACTCAGCACTTGTAGGGATGACTCAATTAGTGCTCTTTCATTGTAACAATTTGTAAGCAATGCTAATATTTTCATCACTTTCTACACAAATTCAATAAAACATATGACCAGAGTTTGCATTGAGAGTTGGGGACAGTTTCTTAATGGGACACAACTTTCACTTTGATTCATACTTGTCAAAAGTGCCTATCATTCATGTTCATTTAGTAATCATGACAATGGGGTCAAAAGTTGTAACATGCACAGATATGGGTCAATGTGAATGCAGATCCACTACTTTTAAAGAATTTGAACCCAATTGAAAACAATTTGAAATTAAGTCATTTTAGAATATTTGTTATCATTACTAATGTATCAAATAATGAGTAATCTAGCTTATTTGTTTACAAAAATATTCACATTGACAGTGTTTCTTAACCCAGATAAATTTATGTAGTATTGCTTCGATAAAAGGGTTCTGATCCCCTTTATCATCATGATTAGTTTATAAGGACCTTAACCAAATCTTTTAGGAAAGTTAACATAATCAAGATAAATTTGTGCTTTAATCTATAGATAATTGATGGAAATTTGCTTTATAATAACCTTGATAATCTCATTAACACTTACTCTACTACTGTTTATTTTGACTCAACCTTTATTCATATAATTTAATGTTATCCTGGTATGTGATATATCTGACTGAATGGTTGTAATAGTTTGCGGTTAAATGTTTGCTTCAATTTGATTCAATTGATCACATTTTGATGTCTTCACTCGATTTAATCAGTGATTCGTTTATTAAAAGCAATGATTTAAATATAAGACGAAAAGTGATGTTTTGAATACGAGTTCAGTCTTTGGGAGAAACAGATTTTTTGCGGGACTTATCCCTTCCCGACCGATGAAAGTCTTTCTCTTCGTCTTTAGAGTCGTATCCCTTCTCTTCTTCGTCATAATCTCTCTTAACTTTGGACTCTCGGGTCGACCTTTCAGTGCTGTTTTCGCGGTCTCTTCTCTTTTTCTTCCGATCCCTTCTGTCTCGACTACGACTTCTATCCCTTTCCCGATCCCTTTCTCTCTTCTTTTTATGAACTTTAATTGGAGTTCGAGAACGTCTTCGCTCTCGACTTTTGGATCTCTTTTTTGGTGATCGGGAACGTCGAGTACTATATTTTCGAGGAGGACTCAGAGACACAGATTTCCTTTGCGGTGATTTTACTTCCTCAGGAGTATTGGAATGCGATCCCACCTCTATATCCATAGGTTCCGTAACCTCCGATTTAATGTCTTCGGGTGGAAGTTCAGGTCCTTCTGGTTTTGTGTCGACTTCAACCGTTTGAGTGACTAAAATCTCTTTTAATTTGTCGGACTCTTTCGGTTTCTCATCTCTTCGTTTGGATCTACTTCTAGATCGCGAGTGTTTTCGTTTAGGAATCCGTTCTTTTTCTCGACTGCGACTCTTTCTCCGCAAATGTCTTTCTTCTCGTTCTCGACTTCGGGTACGTCTTCGAGTATGTCTTCTATCTCTGGATCGGGAACGAGATCTTCTTCTTTCGTGAGAACGCGAGCGTCTGTCACGAGAGCGTCTCTTTTCTATAGAACGAGAACGGGAGCGACGCCTCCTTTCCCTTGATCTGGACCTTCGAGCTCTGGAACGCGACCCCCGTCTGGTGCGGGAACTGCTTCTTCTTCGAGAACGGGAACGACTTTTGCTCTTTTCCTTTCCGGCATATTCTAAGATCTTATCGAACTTCATGGAGAATCCGGGCTCTATTGCAGCAGAGATGAGGGACTGGGCTTCGCGCACCCGTTTCATCGCTTCTTCAATCTCTTTCTGTGCCGCTTCTGAACTCTTAGCCTGAGGTTTGACTATAGAGTTGTTTGAGTGGTTTATTCTGACCATCGATCAGATCATAATTTAGTTTTATTTGCAAAGCATATAATGTCATACTTGAGGGGACGGCCACCAAATATCACTCCATTGTATTGGAGAGCGTTTGCAACCGACGACTGATCAGTGAATTCGACAAAAGCAAAACGAGTGGGTTGTGTCTCATCGCCAGCCATACGAATGTACTTCACTTCTCCGATTTGGTTGAAGAATGTCAGCAATTGTTCCGCCGATAACTGATTCAAACCATTAGGAATTCATATCTAATATAACTGATAGGACTTACCGTTGAGTCAAGATTTCCGACGTAAACCGTTCGACGGATTTCTTCGATTTTTGTCGGATCCATATTTGCAGGAAGTGGAGGATATTGTGGTAAACCCAGGGCTGTCAGCCGTGGATCTATTGTAGTGATAACTTGAGCGCCGCCCACACCTGTTATCTGTTATGGATTGAGTAAAGAGTGTTATTATTATGTCAATTACGGGGAGTCTCACCACTTGACTCACAACACCACTATTACTGCCCCCCGCGTGGGGCCCACCACTGGCCACACTCATAGCAGTGGAAGCGTCCGGTATTTTCCCTGAATTGCAGTTTAAATATAAATTCTAAGACAAGGAATAGTGAGGAATACCATCTTCGATGGGGAGGACAATGAGGGCTCTGTCCACAAATACAGTGTTAGTTAAGTGTTGGGCCACTCCTACACTCAAACTGTCAGAGTATCGGATATAACAAACCCTTGAAGTGGTCGATACGGGAGAGTCTCTGAAAGACAATATTAGAAGTGATTTAAAAGTGATTGAAAGCTAAAGACTCACTCATTTGGATAAACGACTATCTCTTTGATTGTTCCCAAATAGCCGAAGAGTGTCTTCATTTGTTCATTTGTAGCGCTCGGAGCGATGTTTGTCACCTGAATGACAGACGTGTCGGACATCGCTATCGCCTTATTGTCACCGAAAGACACAATTATTTCATTATTTAAATCCTTTTGTTTTGAAAGAAGGATTGAATCACTTATTCCTCATAAATATCGTTCAAAAGTATTAAAATGACTCACTTTAAGTGATCAGTGCTATCGCCTACTGGTGTGCCGTCATTGATGGCTAAAAACTTAACAGGCATAAAATGGGATATACACTGGAAGGCCGATATTGTGAATCACCATTATTGCGAACTTGGTAGTTTTATGAATCTATTCCTAAAACCACATTCCATAGTTATAATGCCAAACTAGGTCTATTTATGAACCATTTCTCTCGCCCAACCAGGACCTGGTGTACAATATAGGACTTTCAGTGTACACTCATTTGATGATAATATCCCACTTTTATGTGTGTTAAGTTTGGACCATCAATGACGTCAGGCCAGTAGTCGACACCACTGCAAAGGATGACTCAAACATTGTTTGTGTGTTTTGCCAATCATTCACTTGAAGTCACTTTTATGTATCGACGGTTTCAGTGATTCAATCACTAAATCATTGTCTTCACAAATATTCAAATAATTGGACAAAAATTATTATCAATAATCTTGGAAAATGTCAAACAAGAAACGATTGGTTTTCTCCATAATTCAGTTCTTAAGCGATGAACTAAAGAGTGACAGTTTGTCGTCGGATTCAAAGGAATCCATTGAAGGTTTGGTTATTTTATATTTAATTTAAACAATTTTCCCCAATTTTAATGTCATTTTGATGTTATACTCATTTATTATTGAAAAATGTGTATAAAATGAATTGTTTTGTCAAAAGTGTAATATTAGTGATAATTACCTTTCAGTTGCGGTGCAATGTTTGGAAGCGGCGTTTGAAGTGAATACCATCGACGGTACTCTTCAGACCAACACTAAACTCGAAACCATTTTTGATAATTACCTCAAAGACAACCAAAATGTAATAAATTGTTAATTAAGCGAAACATTAGTTTTTTTTAACCATTGATATGAAAATAGCCGGAAGTGAGGCCACAAATTCCTGTTACCGAAGAACAGCGACAACTGGCGGAACAGCTGAAGAATGAGGGCAATGAACTGATGAAGAGCGAGAAGTTTGAGGAGGCGTTAGCGCGTTATGGCCGGGCCATAGAGTTGGACGCATCCAATGCCGTCTATTACTGCAATCGAGCGGCCGCTCACTCGAAGCTTAATAGTCACGAACAGGCGTTGGATGACTGCAAGAGAGCCATCACTTATGATCCTAATTATAGTAAAGCCTACGGACGGATGGGTTTGGCTTTCGGTAATTTGAATGAACACTTGAAGTCACGGGACTGTTATCGTAAGGCCTTAGAACTCGACCCAATCAACGAAAGCTACAGAAATAATCTGAAGATAGCAGAAGACAAAGTGGCAGAAGTGAGACATTCTCTCAATTGTTTATTGTCTTAATGGTTCACTTCTAGCAATCGAATCAATTTGGAAATCCATTTGATTTGAGTTCCCTTTTATCCAATCCTGCGCTCATGAATATGGCCACACAACTCATGAGTGACCCAAATATGCAGAACCTGTAAGTTATTCCACATCTCTATTGTTATTCAATTTGTTAAATGATTGATAGAATGGGAGGTTTGATGTCAGGAGCTATGGCTAACGGTGCACAAGGGGGCCCGGGTGGACCTGCTGGACCAGGCGTACCTGGAGGACCAGTTGGACCAGGTGCACCCCCATCGGGTGGAGGGATTGACGCTCTATTACAGGCGTAAACGAAATTGTATTCTCTTTGAAATTAAATTTATGTTCGTTTTAGTGGACAACAAATCGCTGCCCAAATGCAGGCATCGAATCCTGATTTAGTAAATCAGTTAAGAACTGCAATGACTGGAGAGGTATCACAAAACGAATCCAACGATAATAACCAAAATCCAGACGAAGGGGAAGACAAGAAAAATAATTGAAAGTCTAGTTATCATAAGATTTATATGTCTTTTATTGATTAAACAATTTTTAGTAAAAATTTGATAATAATTTAAAACAATTAACAAAATATAGTTTTATTCGACGAAAACAAACGCTATTTCATCGAATTCGTAGTCATTTTTTAAATAAGAATCAATTATTTTAATGGACGGCAAACAATGTATTCCTTTTTGAATCGGATAAACACTGAGTTCAAAGTCAATATAAGCCGACGGCTCCACTGCTCCCAAAGATCGGCCAGAAATGCCTAACCATAAAAGGGATCGATTTGGGCCTAAATTATCAAAATGTAGTAACGGATCGATTGTGTGATTGCTGTTAACAAACATATATTAAAAACCAAATTATTTATAAATTATGAATATTATTAACCAGCAATTTATGAGTCGAAAAGTTATGTCGAATTTCGATTTAAAGCCCACTTTATTCGGGATTCGTTCGACCATTAATTTCATGTCTCCATAATTGGGAGCCTTTAAGTGATTGAAAGACATATTTAGCAAAAACTAATGTTATTGAGTCATATTGAGTCGTATTAGTAGTTTATCTGGGCTATTTATATTTTTAGAAAGCTAACCTGGAATCTTGAACATTGGCTATTTTAAAAAGTTGGAATTTATCCCACCATTGGGTACTTTAA
>JAQIWF010001358.1:0-12299 GCA_034694965.1 Ceratozetes gracilis | reverse complement strand
AGTCTCTCGAAATAAGTCATTAATTTTAGTTTAATTCTCAACCGAAACGGCCATCCATTGAGTCTCCACTGGAGTCGTGACAATAGTACAGCCCTTTTGTGCATTTTTTTAGAAAGGTATGCAAAACAATGAAGAATAATATAAAATACTCCATATGCTACAAATCCTATGAGCATAAATGCTCGGTAGTGTAACTCCATTTCTTCAAATAAAAACTGGTGGGCCATCATTAGACTTACTGGCATCATTGCAAAGAGGAACACCATGAAGACATTTCCCCAATACCTACAGTGTTCAGCCAATAGTCTACAGAAGTCGTTGTGTTCTACAATGAAGTATTTAATACTTATATGAATATTGTGGTTATGTTGAATCAAATTTATTTTTTTGTCATATATATTATTAAGTCTGCGGTCAATAATATTAATAAGTTGATAGGTGATATACCCCAATACGTATACCGCGCAAACTATATTAGCAATATCATACGCCATTACATGGATTGAAATCATCCAAATGACATGAATAGGAAAGCCAATTGGAAATTCGTTTAATTCATATTTACTAGGTACAATGAAAAAATAGCCTCCATAGATGATCATAACTAAATTAAAAATAAGTGAAATTATTTATCATACCGGGTGCCTTAAAAAAACTGGTCTCTATTGTAGGGTTTGTGCCACTTGTGGGCACAATGGTAAATATAAACTTAGAAAATCACGTAGATTGAAAATATAAGTTGATAATACTCCTTATGCCAAATTTAACGATATGTGTCTCGCTTCTCTAGGATAAGTAGTTGGGCAGCAATTGGCCTTTAAACTTTGACTTTGACAAATTTATTTTCAGGAATTCTAACAAATAAAGTGTCGATTCTTACTAAGTCTGAAATGCTAAACAAAATTATGGAAGTTAAAAAATCAATTCTATTGTTAATATTAAGATATGGCATAAAATATTTTAAAATTTAATAAAATTTAAATCTCTTATTTTTAATTAAACAACATTCATCAGCTTAAGGAGTACTACCAACTTATAGTGTCAATCCAATCATGCCGCAATCAACCTGGTCACAAATATACCTTGCTTTCCGCTTAGGAAGCCCTGGTTTTCGAGATATTCAACTTTGAAATTTTTTACTTTTTCTTTCATATCGCAATTTAAATGTATAATAATGATACGTATGACTAATCCTACACTAGTAAGGTATGGCGTCAATTTCTAAACTCCCCAAAACTTAAATATTTTACATTTACCCCATTCACTCTTTAACTTTTAATTGCAATCACATTTAAATGATGGCTAAATTTCACTCGTTAACTTTAAAGTTACTTACGAAGCAGTTAAACCGCTAAAACTTTATATTAGAGTTTAGGGTAAACTTTACCCTTTTGGGTATTACACTCTTTGTTTGAACTTACTATTTGCTCATAAAGAATGTATTAGTAGCTTAGAAAATAAATATCACAACAATCAGTAGACTACATGCTTTATCTAGCGTATAATACTGGTTATTGTTATCTTTAATGAATGATTTCCCAATACCACATCAATTAGATATAAACATTAAGCCTCCAACAACCTGTAGTATATCCTTATGGTCAGGGACCCTACTTCTACAAAATTTTTCTACAAAAGTTTCACTCAAAGTAAACTTATCATAACATAGTAAAAATACATAATACACATACATCTTTCAATTTAATTAAATTTTAGTTTAGATTTTTGTTAAATTATGTTGGATTACATTTAATTCAATTAAATTTAAGTTAAATTATGCTGGATTAAATTTAATTCTACTAAATTTAAGTTAAATTGAACTGGATTTAAGTTAACTGAATTGGATATAAGTTAAATTGAGCTGAATTTAAGCTAAACTGAATTGGATTTAAGTTAAATTGAACTGGATTTAAGCTAAATTGAATTGGATTTAAGTTAAATTTAATTGGATTTAAGTTTAATTCAACTAAATTTAAATTAAATTGTACTGGATTTAAGCTAAATTAAATTAAACTGAATTTATATATACTGCTAAGTTTATATATGTAATAGATTAATTATTAACTTTTTTATAATCCGATAATTAAAAAATTTGTTTAAAAAAAGTGTATAATTAACTTTAATCCAATTCAATTTAACTCAAATTTAGTTGAATTAAATTTAATCCAGTATAATTTTACTTAAATCTTACTAAATTTGATCAAAATTGAATTAAATTGCATGATAGGTGTGTATTATGTATTTTTACTCTGTTATGGTAAGTTTGCTTTGAGTGAAACTTTTGTAAAAAATTTTTGTAGAAGTAGGGTCCCTGCTTATGGTATTGTAACGAAACTTATCCTGAAGTTAGGCTATAAATATTTTAAGGTTTAGACTAATAAGTGTTGATTTTAAGTGTGTGAAGCACTGACTAATTAGAAATTAAACTAGGTAATTGTTGAGTATTCGGCCTCCAACATGTCCTATTTCTCATACTAGTTTTTGAGCAAATTTTCCACAAACTGTTCCCTAACCTGGATCCAAGAACTTCCCGCCAATGTGAAGAAAATTTACTTACCACCTATAAAATGACCAATCATGGTCATTGTATAGATTATTTTAGCAAATACAACAGTTTTGCGGTAATCGAGATCTGTAAATTCAATTATTGTAATTGAGCTGGGATCACCTATTCCTCTATATAAATTTAATGATTGTACCCATGCCATACGCTTTTGGTTAACAGTCAAATGAGCATAACAATAAAGAAATATCAAAAATGTCCAACCAATTAAAACGCAATAATGATAGAACTGTGCAAGGCCACCAACAGCCAATGTGTAATCAGATAGGTACAGTCTGATTTTTGGGTCAGTGATATTCATACAAATTAATTCTCTGATAATAACCACAATATGTGTGCAAAGAAGAAACCATTCAGTAATCGACGGCTTTTTGTTATCCAATAGTTTTCTATTAATTTCATTCAAATAGGAATCAAATACAAAATTACTGACAACTGGTCTCTCAGTGTTGTGACGGACAGACATTTTTATAACTTCCGTATAATAACTTTAATATACCAGAAATGACTGAAATTGACCATGAAATGAACAGAAACGAAAATAATAATTAAATTTTATAGAACCAGGAACAAATATTAGTTTTGAATTCTTTGAAAGAATTATTTGCGGAACAAATTAAAGTTAAAAACATAATTATATTTAAGTTGAAAACATAGTTATAAATAGATTTAATGTACAATCAATCCTAAAACCCTTGGCAGTGGGGATTTTTAATTTTTTCAGAGAAAAGCTTAAAAAACAAAAATTCCGTGCAAACTATTCTAACATCATTTTCACCAAGTTATACTTGAAATTATTTTTTAAATATAACAAAAATAAAGATCATGCTGTTACCTAAAAAGTAATTTCTGGAATTTTAAAAATTATATCATGGTAATTAGCAATCGGGTTTAGAATAAAGAAACAGCCATAAAAACTGAAATTTTGTGTTTGCACGGAAAGTCCGTGCAAATTCATTCTAAAGACATTTTCACCAAGTTCAACTTTAAATAATTTTTTAAAATTTAAAAATCATAAAGAGCATACCATTATCTAAAAAGTAATTTCTGGAAATTTAAAAATATAATCCAGAAAAATTAATAATTATGATAATAACTAGTAGAACTTATAACAAAAGAAAATAAACCCCAAAAAAAATAAATAAATAAATTTAGTAAATCAAATTAATTTTAATTAATTATTTACACTAATACTCATAATTTCCCAAAATATATTATCCATTTTAAGATAACAAACATATAATTAAAAATAAAAAAAATCAAAGTACATTATAGTAGTCACATATTACTGCTCCATTTTGGAGGTAATTTGATTTGAAGAAAATAAACTCAAAAAGATATATCCAGTTCATCAAATTTTAATTAATTATCTACACTAATATTCATCGTTTGTCACAATATATAATCTATTTTAAGCTCACAAACATATAATTAAAAATAAAACAAATCAAAGTACATTATAGTAGTCACATATTACTGCTCCATTTTGGAGGTAATTTGATTTGAAGAAAATAAACCCAAAAACGTAAATCCAGTTAATCAAACTAATTTTAATTTATTATCTACATTTATACTAATAATTTGTAAACATATATAATCCACTCTAAGCTAACGAACATTAAAATTAAATCAAATTAAAGCATATTACAAAAGTAGCACATTATACTGCTACATTTTAGAAGTTTAATTTGATTTAACGAAAACAAACCCAAAAACATATTTCCATTTAATCAAATTGAATAAAATTAATAGTATCATTTATTAATAATAATTTAAAGTTATCTGATTTTAAGTTCACGAACATATGTTTAATTCAATAATAATAATTGATAGTTTATTCAATATAATTAATTTTATTCAAGTTTTATTTAATGGCACTTTTACTGCGGACAATATATGAATCGGTAGACTTTTCGAAGAATTCCTGTTCCATAATCACCCGATAAAGTTTTTTGACACAACGATACATACAGTCTCGGGTTTCGATCTGATCTCCTTGGGAGATGTAGATGTGTTTGCTCTTGAGCAATTTGGCTGAAAGCAAAAACGAATACAACGCCATCTTGTGTCCAATTCCTTCTTTTATCTTCATTGGATCCCAATAATAATCTGCAAAAGAATCTAATAAATATTTAATTAAATACAAAAAAAGGGAACTTCTGATCGTGTCTTTTCAGCACAAAAAAAAGGAAAAGTGTAGTCAAAATAATTCTGATTTTATTCTTAAAATAGAGGATTCGGGACAGTACACCACGGGGAACAAAAACACCCGCTGATCTAAAAATTTAAGTTTCGGGCGTCTCATCACCGCATCCACGACTGCCTTCTCAGTGGTTAACAAATAACCCCGAAACCCATACATCGTGATCATTTGGGCACTTATGTCACGAAAAGGTTAACCCATTACCACATTGGAGACCGTAAATCCAGGGACAGCCAAATTTCTGCACTCCACATTTTCTGCCACTTTTCTCCAGAATTTCACTTCCACAGCAATCCCTAACTCACGAGGTTTTCCCCAAAACCCCATTTGCCGGCTGAAAAATACATTTGACGGCTGCACCCTCTCTTCAACATTCAATAAGAGAGTCAGCTCAGACTCCTCTCCTCCTGTTGAAAATGTTTTGCCAACACCACTCAGTTGTTTCAATAAGGGAACGTCTTCAGTTTCCTCACACATATCGACATCAAAATCAGTGACGTCAACACTGGCTTTGTTGCCAAACGAAATCTTTGGCACACCTCAACTCGATTGTTGATACCCTTGGCTCCAGGGCAAATATTCGTTTAGTACCCACGGTCCTCATTCTTCTGTGGTTCAACTGAGACACCACCGACTCCCTAACCAGCCCAAACCACAAGAACCATTAGCCGAAATTTGCTGTTCTCATTTGGGTACCTGACGAAGACAGAACCAACAACTTGTCAATCACGTACCGCCTTTCACCATTGACTGACTCCACTCCACCAGGGATGATGGCACACATTTGCCTTATCTCCTCAAATTAGGCCATTCACTCGGATCGGGACGTATCCCACCTTTAAAACGATCAGCAGTGAATGATGAGAGCACAAACCACTTTTTTTTCGCTTGCTCTTTCTGAGCCTTTCTCATTGATTTTGGCCAATCATATCCCGGTGTGTCCACATCCAACTCTTCATTGTCTTCATCTTCGACCTCTTCTGAGTCAAACTCTTCCACTTCAATCATGTCAACATCACTGACCTCAGTGGAACCCGATACAGATTCTGTATCTGTCACCACCTCCTGGCCAGTGGCATCTCTGATCCGTCTATCGACATGAAGTGTGTGTACATGGAGCACATCGGTGACATCTTTTCCTTGTGCATCCAATACTCGGTCATTTACAACCCGATAACCCTGTAATTTAATAAAAACATTAATATTAATTTAATAATTTATATAAAAAAAACTTACCGTCGCTCTAAATGGCATTCTTTCTCCAGTCGATGTCAGTGGCCTTTAAATCACTCTTGCCTGACCTCCTCTACTGTCGCGATGATTTAAAGTCAAAAAACTCATTTTTAAATATTATACAAAATGATGTTCAAAACATTTAAAAAATGTAGACAATAATAGAGTAGTGCGGCCGGAACACGTGCTTTGTATTTCCTCAACCCTATCATAACGTTTTAAAAGGGACTTAAAACCTCAAGAAGGGGGTGATGTAACAAACCTAAATTTAGACCACATACTCTCTGCAAACCAGCCAATCTAAGGCTAGAACCAATGGCCTAACCTGCACCCAAGTTGGTGTAACCTAATCCCAACACGTAAATATAAAAACTCCTGTTTTCCTTAAAATGTTGTCTTTTTCTTATATAACACTATTCTGTAATAATTTTATACTTATTCTGTGCCAAATAAAATCTATTTTTAATGAAGTGCGAGTAGTTTATTAATTATTAGCCTAAATGGTGTTACAATATTTATACACTGGGGTGGGTAAGAGGGCGGGGTAAGAGGGTGGGGATAAGAGGACGAAGTTAAGAGAATGTGGATAAGAGGCATGACAAAGAAGGATATTAGGAATTTCTATTTGAAAATAGATAAATTTTAAATAGAACCTTAATATGTGAAATTGAGTGCCCAAGCTCATCACGAATAAGGTATCAAGATATTTTGTTAAACCTATCATACATTCCAAAACATTCATAATATGCTTACCTCATAACACCGAAAGTAATTAATGGTAAATATTTTCCAACAAGTAAATCCCACTTTTTTCTTAGCCACCTTCTCGGTAATTATGTTTATCAAGATAAAATATGTAAATATCAATATAATTAAAATAATTTGCATTACCTTGAGCTTTGTCGCAATTCTATTGAAGTAAAAGTACTTATTATGCTTAGAGTGCGATATATTCAATGTATTTAAAGTTTTGTAGGTTTTGTCCACAGAATAGGTAATCGATGACGCCTGGAAAGCAAGGTTACAAAGTTTTGACCATGAGCAAACGTCATGTAAATGAATGATATCTTGATTGGTAATGCCATGGTAACAAATGTAACTATATAAATGTGAACTATCACATTTATATAGTTAAAAAACCAAAAGGCAAACAAAAATTTTGACCAAAAAGTAGTGTTATATTCACTGATCTCTGAGAACAAGGAATCAAATGATTGAAGAATTTCTTTGATTCTTAGAAATCGTTTATTTTTCGCCATTTCTACCAGACTTTCATTCAATTCATTGATTTTGATCTTCAGATACAAACAGATAATTTCGAATGACATGAATTGAAAGAGAAAAATATTCCAGAAATAATAGGTCCACAATCCAAATACAATTGAATTGGGCACACCATAGACTAGTGTATCGTAGAGATTACCATGATAGGCGTACATCAATATTACATAACCCGAGCTATTGCTTGGAATTAAGTATTTATTGTGAAACAACAGAAATTTATACTGTTTTCTAGTCTTTGTCACCAGTTTTCTGATGTGTTCTTCATCTGTGAGGCCAAGACTTTTAGGGGGAATCAGACCCGACATCATCTGAAACACACGAAGAAATGTGGGTTTTATACCATTCCTGTAGTTATAGTAATAAATCATTTGTGAAGTAATGGCCAAAAGACAACACAACATGAAAAAGAAATCATAGAGTCTTCGAACTCCTAGGAAATATCCAGTACTACCCAAGATCTTATAGATTTGGTGGTCATCCCCGGTCCAGAAAAGGTGGTCAGCCTTTGACAGATAGATAGTACAAATGACTGGAATTTCTTCAATCTCCTCAATAGTTAATGTTTGAGGAACTTTTGCCACTACCTTCTTTATAAGATTATCCTTGTTTACAGCTTTTATTTCAGACATATTTATGATGTTAAATATTAGATCTATAAACTAAGTTTAAGTTATCTAGATTGTTTAAAATACAAGCGGTAACTAACAAGGTCATACTTTGTTATTCACATTTTATACGAGAATATTTAGATTTTAATGGCATTATTTTTTTTATAATTGATGATTTGAAGCGTACTGTTCAAGGTAAAAATTTTCCATCCATTTATTATTCAAACATTTATTATTAATGTTTTATTTCAAAGAAATACTAAATGTGAAGCTAAGATGATTTTAAATACTCAAGCAATAAATCATTCTTAACAAATTAATGATGAAGCAATAATATTTTTAAAAACTTTAATTAATCATCTGTAATTAATCTATCTCAAGTCTAGTCAATTAAATAATCATTAATAATATAAAAATATAATAAAATATAAATATTGATCCTATATAAACTAGGAAAAAAAACCTTGACACTAAAAGTTATTTTTTTGTATTTAATATAATAAAATTCAAAAAAAATAATTTTAAATTATTTAATTTAATCTCATATTTACTATTGAAAATATGTCTGCATTAGAACGTGTTAGAAAAAATAATCTAGGTAGAATTGAGGTGACAAAAGTTCTTCAACCTGTAAATATTGAAGATATTGAAGAGATCCGAGAGATTAGTGTTACAGAGGAAGCGGTAAAAGAAAATGAAGTCAATATCATTGAAAATAAGGAAACGACTGAAAGGATTAAAAGATTGGATCCGAATAAGTGTTTACCACAAGAACTGGTCATTGAATCGGTTGACGATATTCTCTATAGAATTGGTTTGTGTTTCACATCAGTTAGAGATCGACCCAAACGTAGTCTTATTTGTCATCCATTGATGACATTCATTGGTCTCTCAATTTTTTTGGCTCAAAGACTGACCACTCTTTTCTGGAGTGGAGATAAACAAGTCTTTGTGATCTTGGGATGTACTGGATATTACTTTGGAGTTGGAAAACTCTATGATTTCTTTTTCATTCTGTGCTGTCTTTTGGCCATTACTTCACAAATGATTTATTACTATAACTACAGGAAAGGAATAAAACCCACATTTCTTCGTGTGTTTCAAATGATGTCGGGTCTGATTCCTCCCAAAAGTATTGGTCTAACAGATGAGGAACAGATTAGAAAACTAGTGATGAAGACTAGAAAACAATATACCTTTCTTTTGGCACACAATAAATACCTGGTTACAATTGAAGGTTCATTGTTCATAATACTCGTGTATTTACTTCAAGAAAACTATTTCCATTCCTTTATCTATGGTGTGCCCAATTCATTATTATTTGGATTTTGGGCCTATTGTTACTGGAACAATTTTCTTTTCCAATTTATGTCTTTCAATATAATCTGTTTATATCTTAAGATCAAAATCAATGAATTGAATGAAAAACTGTTAGAAATGGCAAAAACTAAACGATATCTAAAAATTCAAGAAATTCTTCAATCATTTGATTCCTTGTTCTCAGAGATCAGTGAATATAACTCTACTTTTTGGTCAAAATTTTTGTTTGCCTTTTGGTTATTTTATGGCTTAATTGTGATAGTTCACATTTATATAGTTACATTTGTTACCATGGCATTACCAATCAAGATATCATTCATTTACATGACGTTTGCTCATGGTCAAAACTTTGTAACCTTGCTTTCCAAGGCGTCATCGATTACCTATTCTGTGAACAAAACCTACAAAACATTGAATGCATTTAATATATCGCACTCTAAGCATAATAAGTATTTTTACTTTAATAGAATTGCAACAAAGCTCAAGGTATAACCAATTATTTTAATCATAATGATTTATAAATATTTCATCTAGCTAAGCATAATTACCGAGAGAGTGGCCAAGAAAAAGGTGGGATTTACTTGTTGGAAGCTATTTACCATTAATTACTTTCGATGTTATGAAGTAAGCATTTTATGAATATATTGAAATGTATTAATCTTAATACCTTATTTGCGATGAGCTTGGCCAACCCAGTTTACTTATTAAGGCTCAATTAAAAATTTATCCATTTTCAAATAGAAATTCCTGCTTTGTCATCTTCAGTAAGCCTTTTATCCCCCCTTCTTAGGCCCACACGCACCGGTGTATAAATATAATTTTAAATCATCAAATCGGCAACAAGGTGGGTTTTAGACCATCCCTGCTCTAATTACCCCAACAGAAATTAATTCCATACAAATACTTTAATAGGGGGGGTAAATATTATTTAGCTTAAATTTTCCCCTAGCATAATGAGAAAGTTTCACAGGACTATTACTAGTTTCTAAAAATATTCATAAAAATATTTCAATAAAAGAAAGTTTTTTTTTATCTTGCCAACCCTAAACAAAAAGCATATTCGAATTTTAAAATTGTTTCTTACAGATCTCGGCATTTTTGTCCAGTATGTTTTTAACTATCATTGAAATAAACTCTAAATAAACTGGGTAATTATACTATGCCAAGACAAAGTCAATGATATCCACGAAGAAGATTTCTGTCGTGGAAAGCACTCAAGACTTTCCCGCAAACATCAAATACTGCACATTCAGAGTCAACCAAATAAACAATGAGTTTCTGTCTCTCAATATGTTTCACAATTCAATTATTTATCACACATTCAAAGTCAATGAGAAATACATTGAGTTTTCATATTAAACAAATAGACATTGTATTAAATACCAGTTAATTATATTCTCAGACAATAATTGCTAAAAACGTATTCACTGATTTTATAATCTTGTGTAAGTGATTCTAATATCACTCTCCTGTTTGATGTCTCAACAGGAGTTTATTAAAGTTCACTTGATTGTTTCTGCATTTCTATATTTTTAATATTTGTGGCCATTTTATGAGTGAGAAGAAAATAATGTAAGTATCGGATAATAAGCTGTTGAAAGAAATCAAAAAATAATTTTTGAAATATTGCAAAATATATTACCCCTCAAATAAAGGCATGCCCTTATATCTTGAGGGAGACCAGACTGCCGGTATACCTCGGGGAATACTGGCATGCCGACGAAACCAGAGCCCTGTTTTTAACAAAATGGACCCCTTACCTATACGGGCATGCCCTTATTTGGGGGTGTGGGTAATACGGTAATATAATATTGTGAATAATTTATTTATTAATTATGATAAATTTAAAAGTCTTTACTACATCCCTAAACCCCTAATTCTACCTATATCCTAAGGTCTGTTGTACTTATCCAACCAAATTAAAAAGAGTGATAAAGTTTCTTGATAAAAAAGAAAAAGAAAAATACCTTAAACAGTATTGAAAAGGTAAGTATAGTTATCGGTCCGATTTGAACTCCAAGCCTACGACTACCGCTTAGTCTCTCGAAATAAGTCATTAATTTTAGTTTACTTCTCAACCGAAACGGCCATCCATTGAGTCTCCACTGGAGTCGAGACAATAGTACAGCCCTTTTGTGCATTTTCTTGGAAAGATATGCAAAACAATGAAGAATAACATAAAATACTCCATGAGATCCAAATGCTAAGACTCCTAATGTCCGGAAATGTACCTCCATTTCCTCAAATAATAGCTGATGTGCCATCATTAGACTGATTGGCATCATTGTAAAGAGGAACATCATTAAGACATTTTTCCAATACCTAGTGTATATTGCCACTAGTCTACAAAAGTCGTTGTGCTCTTCAATGAAGTATTGAACACTTATATGAATATTCTGTTGAATCAAATTTCCTCTTTTATCATATAAATTATTAAGTCTTCGGTCAATATATTTAGTTAGTGCATAGGTGATATACCCTAATACGTATACCGCGCAAATTATATTAGCTGCATCATACGCCATTACATGACAAGAGATTATCCAAATGACATGAATTGGCAAGGCAATTAAATATTCGTTCAATTTATAGTAACTTGTTACCACGTAAAAATACAATCCATAGCAGCTTACAACTAAATACGATAAAAAGTAAACTTAATTTACATACTTAAATAAGATAATCTATCTATTTAGTGACCCCGATTTAGGAGAAATCTTTGTTTATATGACTGATTTCTTTAACACCAACAACTCCAATGTGTGTTTAATGTTTAATTCTTTTGTTTAAAAAAAACCTCAGTTTAAGAATCAAAATTTTTCTGCGTTGTTTTAAAACGAGATTGGACTGTATATACACTTTTTCCGTTAATATGCTGGAGAGCGGAAAAAACAAAGTTCCCGTGGTGCGATTGATTTGTAACTTGGCCATATTATTGTGGAACAAAATCGTTTAATATAATTTGTTTTATTTGAAAATGACATTGGTAATTTTTTGAAAAAAAAATTTTCAAAATTTTAAAGTGTCATAGAAGAAATACCATGATACTTTTTTTAAAAAGGCTTTCAGTATTTGATAGAGAATAAAA
>JAQIWF010001357.1:0-12316 GCA_034694965.1 Ceratozetes gracilis | reverse complement strand
TGCTATCAGATTACCAATTTCTGCTGAAATCTTATTTGATATTTATATTTGCAAATATAGAGTGGTTCGTAAATTTAAATTTTATTCATCTCTGGTCTATTTCATTAATATTGCATGATCCTCTTTTTCTGTCAATAAGCAAAAGCATGGTAAATATTGAAAGATGAGATTGAAAACGGTGCAGTACTTATAAAATTCGCCATTTAAACATTCATTGTAAATATTTTAAAGTATCCACGTCAATATCTTTCTTATATTAAATTTTAAGCAGAATATGACCAAAGTTAACGAAATTTTTTTAATGTATCAGTGAAGTCACAATAGTCCGCATAATTCACACATTCAACGAATTTTGGATTTGCTTTTATTTGACATAACTTTTATCAAATTAAAAACCTTTTAAAATTCAAAAATTAATTTAATTGACATTTAGATATATTTTGTATATAGTTATTTTGTGTCATTTGATGGTATTTTCGTACAGCTTTGCTCATTTTAAAAGATATTTCTAAACTTTTTATGAAAATTAAGATCAATTCCCGATCCCAAAAAACACTACTTTTTGCCATCATTAGTATTCTGTTAAAACAGTTGAGACTTTTATTTTATTATTGTATAACATTTCTCTATTCGGGGACTTAGGAATTAAACAAATTAAAAGTTAAACAAAATCATTTTTTGATAATAGATTTTAAAAATTTTGATTATAAATAAGCTCATGGAGATTTGTGCTTACTTACTTTTGTCATTTACGACACAAACTTTAAGTTTTTTTTTAAATTATTGTTTAGTATTTGAATAAATTGTAAATTGATTTACAAATTAAATAAAAGGCTCTTAAAATTCTAAATGAAAAAACTTTGTGACAATAATAGATAAAATCATTTCATTTCAAATAAAATTATTTTTTAAAGAAATGTGTAAATTGTTGTCTAAATATAGATAGAGTGGAGTTTTATACAATGGGAACATTGAAGTTCAGGGTAATGCTTAAGGTAAAGAAGATCAGAAAATTGAATGCTTTGTCTGCTAAAGAATTTGAATTTTTTATTATTTTACTGAATGTAAGGCATAAAAAATAGGACTGAATATTGAAGACCTACCTATCGATCCCAATAGCAGTGAGAGTGTAGACAGAGATGAATACGGAACAGAGTTGTGCGAACAGAACAAAAGGACACAAACATTTGGGGAATATCCAACGGCCCCACATAAAGATGGTATACGTGAAGGGTATGGAAAACAAAGACATTAAAATGTCTGAAATCGAAAGATTTAATAAAAATTTCCAAATTTCTGATGAAATGCGTTCGCCGTTGAAAAGCACTATAATTGTGATGATATTAATGCCTAAAGAAACGGCTGCTGTTGTCGAGTAAAGAATTATGAGAAAAACCTGCCATTTCTCTGACAACGCTTCCAGAGAGGGAAGACTCACAGCGGAAGCATTAGTCGAGTGATTATTAGCCAACTCTGACAACCAAATCGGGTCCATTGTGCAGATAAGCCGAATAAAAAGGCAAGTAAGCAGAAAATGGCACGAGCAAAAAACTTTATTGATAACTTTTTTGTTAAGATTTGCACAACAACTGAGTGCCAACAACTGAATGCATTGTAGAACAGACTGTGCACTATGTCTGTGCTGTCTATGGTTTAACTCAAGAACTTATTCGATCAATAGTTGAGGCGGTTTTCTCTTTATATACCAGCGATGTAAAAGTGGCGCTGAATCACATTAATCATGAAATGTCCTCTCTCTCTCTCTCTGTCTCTCTCTCTCTCGCATAGTTTTCTATCATTTGCCCGGTAGTTGAACTCGACTATTAAATGCTTGAATAGAAAATCATTGCCAAATAGGGATGAGCAAGGCGTTTTAATAAAAATGTTGTCCTTCCTGTTCTGGATAGTTGTCTCAGTTTGTTGTTTACCTATTCCTTCCAAATTTGAGGCTTATTTCCCGGTAGTTCTGGTATGAAATGTTGAATCCTGGAGCAAAAACTCTTACTTATATCCTTGCATATATAGTATGTGTTGCAACGAACCCATTAGCACCAGAATAATGCAATTTAATAGAAGACGAGTTAATAATTCCTAAATATTGTGACATTAACTTTGATTGCCCAACGAATGATTAACTTATCAAGTCATTTTATGCTCCGATGATACTAATAGTGGAATATTTAACTTTATTTAATGTCATGGATGACTTTTTTTTTATCAAACAGTTTTATGTAATTGATTAATAAGCAAGATTGTTTATCTTAAAAGCTTACATTTCTCAAATTTCAAGGAATGTTTCGGTTGTTATTTCAATAGTTTAAGCCTTTACTCAATAAAGTTAAATGCATAAATTTGAGCAAGATAACTTTATCGTTGAGTGAATGGCACCTGTCTTGGCTCCACACTCTTGAGATATTTTTTACATCCTTCATGTCTTTTCAAAATAGTTGATCTTGCTTATTATTCAAGCTATTGACTTTGATTATGGCATGTGTCTAAAGATTAGGGCCAAGGATTATGACTTTTTCTGTCCCTTAGATTTGAACTCTGGTTGAATAGGTATTAATGAAAACCCATTAACACCAGAATAATAACATTTCTAATCATTTATAGCAATGAAAGTCCATAATTCCCGTCCGACTTCAGATAAATATGGCTCAGAATATTCTGATGCAATTTCACAGCATTTAGAAGAGCCCGAAATATATTCTGTGCTCAATATTAATGATATAATGCATGAGATAATGACATTTCTTTAATATATGACAGAAATGCGTTAAACTATTATTCCTTTTATGAGTTTTCACATGAATTGTATGAATATTTAGCACATATTCTGTGCTCTTAAACATTGTATTTGTTTTATCATATATTTTATTCCATATATTTGTTGCTAACTATAAATTTTATGCAGAGACAACCAGGGTGGTCAGCAATTATATCTATAGATAAGCTATAATATCTAAATTGATGCTAATTAATGTAGAAAAGTAATCAGGTTAATTATCATTACAAATATTTCATTTGCTTTTATTTTATTTAAATCCAATAATTTATTTATTTTTACCTTGCTTGCTATTCAATTAGCGAATCATGCCTAGAGCATGGTATGTTATGCAAATTATCCAAAATATGCTCCAGGTCAGGAGAATATTCTAGGGATTCAGTAATTTAAGATACCTGAGCACTGCTCGGAATAATCCATTAAATTTGTGACTAAACTTTCATCTCATTAATAGGGAATATATTCCGACCATTATTTCCATCACAAATGTCATGCATTTTCACATTACTTTCATTAATTTTCATTAGAATTGATTAAATCCTTTCATATTTTTAATTAAATCCAATACTAATACAAATTATGAACTCTCATGAATTCGTGACATTTATTGCATTAGGGATTATATTTCATTGAGATATTAGCATGATCACCCCTTGGTCATTGTGTTATTGTGTCTCTCAAAGTAAACTGTTGTTAATGAAAATTATCTATGAATACAAATAAGCGAAAAAATGTATTAAACTAATGATATGTTTATTCAATTGAGCGAAAGAATGGGATAAAAACAAAATAATATATTTAATGAATTAATTAAAATAAATAAATAATTGAAACTAAAGTTGTATTCAATTCATTAGTGAAAAAAAGTGAGCAAATAATGGGCGAACACTCAGAAAACTGGGCGAAAACACAGGACTTGGAAAGAAAAACCACATAAAACCCAGAATAACAAAAATTCAATTAATTTGTTGCAATAAATCCCATTATAATGAACTCATATCCGGAATCCTTAATTAAAAAGAGCACAGAATATAAGAATTGAGTCCAAGTTTTATGGTATAGATTCTCATAATTAACTCAAATCTTAATTGAAAAATGACTTCAATTCGTTTTTTATGGAAAATGGCTAATAATGGAGTGAAAAGAGAAGGAGTAATAATCTTAAAGATTGAGAAATATTTGATTTAAACATCAAAAATCAAACGTAAAAATCATGAAATAAATAAAGAAAACAATTTTCGAGTGAAAGGCAGACAAATAATGAAAATGCGTTCGACTTTCCTCTTGAAAACGTCTTTTATATGAAAGAAAAATCAAAAACAAACAAAAAAATAAAATAAAATCATAACAAATGACACTTAAGAACGAAGAAAGTGAAGAAAAACTGATATTTTACTGAGAAATCAAAAACTATTTTTCAAAATCACTGTCAAAATAAACACTTTTCTTATATTGAAATCAAAAATAAAATATTTCGTTAAAAATGAACTCAATTTTAGATTCAATCGAAAGGAGAAATGGATGGAAAATTTAATATATTTAAGGAATGACCAAGCTCTCATTTTGCCTAAGAGAATTAGGGTATTATTTGCATAAGTTAATTTATATTTAGATGTTTAAAAAAGAGTTGCAGTCTTTTAATAATTGTTCCTCAATGTAAAATAAAGAAGATAATGTGAAAATTATCTAGTTGTATTTTATACAGAGTTGGTTATCCACCGCCATCTCAGCAGGTTTTGTCGTTTCTAAGTATTGTGTTGAAGCCCCTGAGGGCCGCATAAAGACCATCGGAACTATGCCATGAGTGGTAAATGGCCACAGACTCAGTCAAGACAATTGCCAGGGGAAGGGGAAGAGGACCCACATCGAAGTGTCGCTCTTCACAGATAAAATGATGTTCAAAACTATTGTTTTCAGTTTCCTTATACAACCCCCAAAATGCTGTTGTATTTTATAATTTCAGTTTATTATATAAAGTGCACTCAGGGTACCAATTCTGTTCCATTATATTCTAAATTGACTAGATGGGAGGGCCAACCACTCAAAGCGGAAGTATAAGAAATAAAGCACTTTTATGGCAGGGTAAATTCTATTGTTTTAAAGAATAAATTTGAGTTATAGAAGTGGTGTAGGACTGACTGCATTTGGAATCATATATTTATGTGTGGATCAAATTATCAATTAAATGATTATTATGTTGACTCTAACGAGTAATCATGCTAATTTAAGACTCTTATGTGAATGCTAGTATACCACACCCTTGGTAATCCTACAATTGAAATAAATTATTCCTACCATTAACTCGATTACAAACGTCACAATTTTCTCAATCCATTAATTTATGTAAAGAATTCATTAAATGGTATAATATTTTTGAAGCATTCAATTAATTCATTAAATAGTTTCTATGTTTGGCATTAAAATCATTTTTTGGGAAACTTTTAATTTTCAGTTCTCTTGGAATTAATTATATTCAGGTCTTATGAAAATGATTGCCTTTTGAGCACACATTTCAAAACAGTTTAGTAATTAGTTTTGAGGTTTTCTTTAATGATTTGCTTACAAAACAAAACAAACAAATCGATTGCAAACATATTTTTAGACTTAAAGCCTCTGAAAAATTGAATACATCTCTCAAAAGGCTTTCAAAGTTTTATTTAAGACTTGGTTTAAAAGAAAAGCTCTTTTAATCAATTTTTTCGACTTTCAAAATGAATTTTCATTTAGTATTGAATAATAAATTATCATTTTATTGCCCTTTCCTTTAGTGTTGGCATTGATTTTGTATTTGAAAACTCAGTTTTATTATTAAGTTTAATGCAAGTAATGGTTAGGGAAGACATGTTTCTATGAAGGCTTTCCTTTGCGCCGATTTTATTATTAAAAGTCATGTTTTTATGGCTTCTATTTTATTTAAACTCTAATGAAAACTATGGGTTTCGGGTTATATGACCACTGAATATAGGGTTAAGAATCCACTCTTTACAACATTTATTAACAGTGATGGCCAGTGGGATAACCCATAAATCTTAAAACTTTTGCTTAGTATAAAATGTTAACCCATTCCTCCTAGTGTTCAGTAAAAATCGATTAGTGCTGAAAATGATGGGAAAATTTATTGAAATTATTAAATAACTGTCACAATAAATAAATTGATTGACCTTGACCATCTTGTTTACTATCAGTTTTGATTTGTTTGGGTCTCTATGTAATAACGGTTCCCTTCTTTAGCAGATCTTCACGAGAATAACCTCTTCATAACCAAAACATGTATTTCTCTGGAGTTTCAAAAGACATTTTGTAATAAAAAAGAAAACATTTCGACAAATGAATAGAAAACAAGTCTTTTGAGAGACTATAGACTGGGCTTTGATTTGTTGAGAGCCCACCAAAACTGAGAGCACAATATTTAGTCTTTTATTATGCTGAGTGAAAATTCCTTACACTTGACCGTCAATGCAATCGTTTGTGCGAAAAAACTAGGGATTGGTATATGAGAGGGGAATGGTATATAAAAACTGTGGGGAACAGAGTTTTCGGCTCATTTACTACATGTTTAGATGTTTTGTTTGTATTGGAAATCAAGAAAACATTTCTGTCGTATTTTTATGGCTCCACGACTCGGCTCAGGATTCTGGAGCCGATGTGTGTCTTCCAGTCAATACCTGATTATAAGAAATGCCATTTTGTGAGACCTTTTCTGCTGACTCTTATAAATAAATTACTTTTTCTTTTATTTTTTAGTTTCATTTCAATGGTTTTCACATTTAATATCTTTTTTCACACTTTTTATTGTATTATTCGTTTGATTTGACAAATAATTTATTATCACTTTTATTGTTATTTCAAATGATTTTTATTATGCAATTCTCAGCCGAAAAACAATTTACACTTCAATAATAATCGAGTGAAAATGGAATTCTTTGATTATTGCTTTCTTAAAGGATTGTCAAGGTGTAATTTGTCAATCTTGTCTTACCTTGAACTATTACATTACAATAGCCAGCATTAAATTGATTTAATCAATTTCAACCAGATAATTGTTACAAGAGTTTAATGAATTCAAAATAATTAAGATTCCATATGATCAGGCTAATATATAAAGCAAAGAATTTGCTAATTAACTCTAAATTAATTAGAAGTTTGCTGAAAAACTAGGCTAAAAATCAATGATTTTATTAACATATCTTAAGTAATTTTACCATGCTAGATTACATTGCGGGATAAACATAACATTACATGATTAATCTTGGTTTTCTAGTAGTTTAATAGGTTTTAATACATTTTAAGATAGGCTTAAAAAACGTGAAATAACCTTATGTTAAAAACGTGACTCAAATCAAGTATTTTATTGAACATAGAATTACGAAAACTATCTTTTTCTTAGTTTTGATTAAATTCCAGTTAAAAACTATTGGATAAATGTTTTATTATTAAGTTAAACATTAAATTGTAGTTTTACCAAGTTTATGAATTAGATATGAGCTATAAATAAAATATTAAATTGAAATTCAATTGGAATTTATTGATAACATAAATGAGACGGTAATTGAAAATTGATTTTCTCATTCAGAGCTCTCTTTAATTGATTTGCAAATCATGTTTTGAAAACTAATAAACCATTTCTTCGACTGGTTTTCAACGAATTTTGTGGACCAAAGAGTTGATTGAGAGTAATATCGATAAGACTTTCAAAGATTAGTTGTCTTTTAAATGTAAAACAATTTCAATAAATTCTAATTTTAAGCTTTAATTCAATGCTTATATTTAGAGCTAAATTGCTGCCAATTTAAGTGATTTATTTGGATTTCTACTGGGCTATGAACTAGTTTAGTTCAGTTTGACTTGTGGTCATTTCTCATTTTTATTATTAATGCCTCGCAAAATGTATTTCGCTTTCATATGCTTTTATCACAAAAAGGTTTTAATATTTCCTTTCATTTCAAGTAATGTTAAGCACAGAGTTATGTAATGGAGAGCTTACTCTTGGTATTGATTTGGGAAAAACCCGTCACTCAATTGGATGAGTCATGTCTTCAACCACTACTGTCATTCTGTTCTATGTGCTCAGGACATGACCGGTCATCACTTCACTCTTCTTCATACATAACTTGGAAACAATTTTTTATTTCTATCCATAAAAGTAATATAATAATAAAAAAGAATACAAATGAGTGCGGAGTGGTATGTGCTGTGCGATTGGCAGACCAGAGAGTAGTCATAGATTTTTCAGAGCGTAGCACAGAATGACATAATGCCATTCACTGTCAATAATTCACATTTGGCCTCACTTTTTGACTCTTTCCCTACAGAATCTGATGAGAGTTTATATGTGAAATAACTGCTCTCAACAGTCTGTCTGTCTGTCTGTCTGTCCACTCAATTCACTCTCGTTTTTGTTGATAAATTGATAGCTCTGACCAACTCTAACACACAAACAAAAATAATTGCTTTTTTTGACTACCAATACGTGTGAACATAAGATAAGGGGTAACCAAAGTCACACATAATAACAGCCTTTCTATCCTTTCATAGGTAAAAAGTTTAGTCAGTTCCCACGCACAGGTTAATAATTTAATAATTCAAATGCTAGCTTGATAATTGATGTGATAATGTTGTTGCTAGGGTGCTTTTCAGTAACATAACTACCGACATATCCAGCAATAAGTGTTATATTAAACCTGAGCCCACTTTTATCCTTCGATCACTCATTCATTCTGGGCTTTTATTTTTATTATTAATATAAAAAGAAATTTGTGAGAAAAATGATCCGTTCCTTTCATTTATCTCCCGGTTATTGTCCGACAAATTGAGAGTAAAATTAATGTTTTTTAACTCAAAGAGTGTTAAGAAAAAAAATGATTAATTTTTATCCCTTTTTAAAACAGTTGTCAAAAAACACTTAATTTAATGAAAAATACTTCCGAAGGCCTGACCTCATCGTAAAACAAATCACACTTTTAGTGAAAGAGTACGAAAAGGAATTAAATCCTTTTGCAAACGACTGGGCTTAACAAAAATCCGTGATGTCCAAGAGCATCACTAATACAAATGTGTTTTCAATTAACTTAATTACCTAAAATTGAGTTTGAAATAAGGAAATATTATCCAGTATCTAGGCAAAAATCTGAGTTAATATTAATAATTATTGTAATAATTTGTAAATTTAGCTTGCTATTTAATTAAAATTTGAGGCAATTATTTGTAATTGATTTATCAGAATCAAATGATTTATCTATATTTGAAGTAATTGCAGGCTAAAATAAATTGCAATTATTATTATGGAAAAGAATAGCGATTGAGCTAGTATAGGTTTAACATAGACCAAGAATTTCTATTATAAAATAGGAATTCGTATAAAATCAAAAATTTGATTTCCAGACGAAAAGTCAGACAATTTTATTGTGAAAGAAGTGATCCCTACTATTGTTAGTATCACTTATTCCTAATTCTATTCTCATTCCATTCCACGGAGTCTTTATTCTGTGCGAGAGTCAGACTATACAACAGCATGGAAAAGATTTTATGACAATCAAGGTATCTTTCTGTTAACACTATTGTCTAATCCCGTAACATACAGATTTATATTTGTAACCTTGCTCATCATGATTACTAGAATATTAATATTTGTATGAATGACAGTGCTATTGATGGGAGCATTTGGCTCACACTTATTCTTACTCTTCACTGTTCATCACTTCTTTATGTTTTTCCATTAATACAGTTATCGAAGAAACTTTTGCGAACAAAATATATATAATCTATGAGTCTATGACTTATATGTTATCTATGACTCAACACTGCCATCAAAGATATTAAAGTCTATACCAAGAGATCGATAATAAAAGTTTGTTATTCTGATGTCTATTCCATTCACTTCCAGAAAAATAACTTTTTTGTGCCAATATTTTAATAACGAATATTCTTTCCCTCCAGCAATGGTCAGGGAATATATACCTCTTTGAAGTATATCTAAAGTTCTACCTTGGTCCTTGGTTTTGTGTCAGCTAGATCTTTCCTTTACACCTAACTCTAACGGATGACCCCCTGTTGTGTCGTACACCAGTGCTAAATATCGGTGCCTTTTATATATGAAAATCTCTGCTTAAGGCCTTCGAGTAATAAATTTTCTCCTTTTCTTTCTTTCGCTGATTTTGTTTCGTATTTTTAATCGATTATCACTTTTTAGAGAAGATTTTGTGTGACTTCTATTGTATTGAAGAGATTTAGTGCGAAAATAGTCGTGAATTTCATTTGGAAGTCAATCGAAAAGTAGTTATTTCTCGCCTTAATTCCAAAGTGTTTGCCGAAGGAATGCCTGTCTTCAGAGATATCATACCTGAGATGCCATTCTCTTCCCTTTCCTTTTTACAGTCAATGCCTTCTGAGGCCAAACATTTCGCTTTCCATTTGATGTATGGAATGCACTGCCATTCGATTAGAGAACCCGGTCCCCCAGCTCCTACCTCAAAGTAATTCATCGTCTTAATTAATGTGCTGGTCTTGTGTGTTCACACTCCTGATCTGCAACAGCACAGCCTTTCATTTGCACTCTCGTCGGTGTTCAGCGCAGCACAGTCTGTGCTGTGCGATAGCCATCGGCAAAGCGCCAGAAGTTTGATTGCGTTAACTCTAATCGTAATTTTCTTATATTCTGTTCAGTAATACTCACGAATTGGTATTGTTTTTCACAAAAGCATTAGAGCACAGACTAAACGCATGTGTGCTCTCAGTCTTCACTCAATTACCTGATGCCTGTCGTGTCTTAAACTAATATATTTCTGTAATTCTTATTTACTTTCACTTAAGTTTTTCATCGGAATTACTATAATTTCCTGTTTTTCCTCATCTAATCAGAGATTATGATCGGTGCAAAAATAGCCCTAATTTAGATGGGTCATTAGAAAGCAACGAGGAAAATCGCATTTTACACTACTCTAGTGAACTCATTTTTTACATCAGATCTTTTGCCAAATGATTTGAGATCTTTCGATATTCACTCAAAGTTTGACGCTTTTGTGTTAAATAGAGGGGCTCTCAAGGGGTACCTCACAAACATTGCCGACATTGAAACAGTTTTAAATTAAACCATCAAATCTTTGAGTTCATTAATTTTAAAATAAGATTTATTTGACAGAAGAGGGGTTCCATTTGAGGTCTGTATACGAACTCGGCCATTTTGTCGCAAATCTTATTGACAGAAATGGTCTTGGTCATTATAAGCATTTAAAATCTCTAAAATCAATCGATTCTTTTGCTGATTATTCATTGGATTTAACAGTTTTGCCGATGTTTTCGGTTTTGATTTTGATTATTATTTGTGAAGTATTTCAGACATCAATCTTATGCCGGTTTGTACTGACATTTGGTGTCCGCCTTTGAAGTGTTGTATTAGGAGTTTGATATCATTTGACATAAATTATTATTATATTATTCGTTGCAAAACATACTCTGCAATAGGGATGGCATGGAATAGATGTTGAGGCGAACCCAACCGTTCCCTTCGGATTGAGAAGAGATTAAAATCGAAATGCTTTTTGAGGGAAAATAATTTGTTATTTCCTTTTCTTCTACTTATCTGACACTTAATTTCTAGGAAGAGATATTGTATTTGAATTTTTGAATTAATACTCATTTAAAAAACTAATTGTAATTTGAATTTGATTTTCAGGAGATTTTATTTTATAGCTTTAGAGAGAGTTTAGTGGTAGTTATGGGACAGCCTTTCAAAGTGTTACACAATTTATAACTATTAAACCGTAAACTTTGAACTCAATGGTCACGATTTGAAGCACTGGTAAAGAAGTGTTTACGCATGAAATCACTCTTTTATTCCTCTCTTTGTTTTTAAAAATCTGTTTTTCTCCACAAAATCTGTTCTCCAGTTTTGGGTCTCTTTTGGGCCGAAACTCGATTTACATACGAGTTGTGAATAAAAGTGTGGTTTTATTTTGTTGTCGTTATGTCTATCGCTATCTACTGAGCCATACACAGCTAGTGCACAGCCGATGAGCACCAGGTGTTAGGCGTCAATCACATACTGGATCTCATATTTAGCAGAGTTGGAGTACATCTGCTCTTCAGTTCTTCTATTAAACCATTGACTGCTATCAGAGACACGAGTCTTATGTTAGATCCCAAACATATTCCCCCATAAAATTGTTTCACTTCCTATCTCTGTATTCTATCAATATTCTGGCCTTGAATTTAATTCATGCATTTTTTAACCAGTGTAATTCTAGCTAATTACCCCATTCAGCTACAAAATTTCTGTTAAATAAAAATATTATTTCCTGCCACAATATACTTTAAACTAGCAAGTTTAGTTCTACTTTTGTCACATTAATAATATCTGGAGAAATTTAATTATAAAAGATTTATTCATCAAATGAGTGAAGAAATAAATTGAATTCAATGTCGAGAAAAACTAAACTGAAAATAGTTTTCAACATTTTGTTTATTATTTTCTGTTCACTCGGACTCATCCGACAAACGGTACAACTCTTGGATCAATACACGAGTGGACAGACT
>JAQIWF010001356.1:0-12319 GCA_034694965.1 Ceratozetes gracilis | reverse complement strand
TTTTCTAGTTAAAATTTTCTAAATTCCAGAAATTAATTTTTAGATAAAAACGTGTTCCTTTTGTGTAATAAGTTTGACCAAAAAATCCAAGTTTATCTATAATCGAATAACTGTTTCAATGAAAAGTGTGTGAATTGGTCCATTCGGAACATGCTAAATTTCGAAATACTAAGATATAACTAAACATTCAATAATCACATATAATCTCAATTTAAAAGTAGCAAAAAATAGAAAAAGTGATACTTAGTGCTAATAAGACTCTTGGTTATTTTTTTTACTGAGATCTAAGACCCAATTCTTTAACATGATAATTATTTAGCTCAGGGTCTTTCAAAAATGGAAAAAACTGTTGTTTGACTTATAAATAGAGTGAATGCGTAGAACTGTTTTAAATTTTGTACAAATGTATCGTTCAATTGATAATTGATTGTATAAACCATTAGTTATGTGATATTAAAGGAGGAAATGAAGCAATAAATGAGAAATAATTGTTTCTGAGGTCCAAAAGTGAACCCAAAATAGCACTGAAATTGACTTCCAATCAAAAGGAGAGGCTTTGAGTTAGAGATCACGTGATTGACGTGTGTTTGGGTTTAGTCTCTGTTTGGCTCAAACTCTGAGATCTTTTAAATTGATTGCAATCCAGTCTTCGGCCAAATGAGGTCTCGTGGCTGTTATCGTCTCACTGATGGCACAAATGGTCACTCATTCAAAACCAAACAAATTGTCGAAGACTTGGATAATGAGGTGATCGACATCTCTGAAGACCACATTTCCACCAAAAGATCAAAGTATGAGTCAAACAAAGATAATGTCATTACTATTGATAGCGATATAGACATCGAAGAAGAAGATGAGATTCAAATGATTGAAAGCGGAAACGACTCTTTTAAATGTGTTTCAGTGGTGGAAGAGATGCCAATCCGTAAACCGTCGGTCAAATTGAAGCCTCCCATCAAAAAGTGTGACATTTGTTTCAGACGATTGACTGACGGAAAGGACTACGAATACAACCATTTGACGAGCGCTGACTTCTATGATAATCCAAGAATACATCCGTCGGTTATTTCCATCGAATTAAAAGACAGAAATCGGTTTAATTGTTTCGAGGAATCTATTGGTCGGAACAGAGACTTGTTTGCAGACAAAACTGTTTTGATAATCGGTTCGGGAACTGGTCTGTTGGCACTCTTCGCGGCCAGAGCTCGAGCCAAGAATGTGATTATTGTGGACAGAATCGGCATTTTAGAGATTATTGAATCAGTTATCGAAAGAAATCAAAGAACACTTCCGAAGACTAAATTCTTTTTTTTACGACAATCTGTCGAAGAATCAGATTTGCCAAATGGTCTCAAGAAAGTGGACATAATTGTGTCCGATTGGGCCAACCATTCATTGTTTTATAAGTCAATGGCCCTCACATTCATTAAAGCGAGAGATAAATGGCTTCGAAAGGGAGGCCGTATTTTTCCAGACTCGGCTCATCTCTACTTAGCGGGCGGTCACGACTTCATTCACAAACACACTGCCAAAGATCTGAGGAATTCCGACAGTCTTTATGTTAAACGAATTGATTATTGGAGTAAAAATGTGTACGGATTTGATATGACTGCAGTCAGACATAAAGTACTGACCGAACCCTTTCACGAAAACGTATCCAAATCTCAAGTCATTACAAATGAGTTTCTAATTAAAGCCTTCGATTTACTCGAATTAACGGAGAAAGACATCAACTTTTGTATACCCTTTGAGTTGAATGCTATAAAAAACCATTATTTGCAAACATTTGTCGTCTTCTTTGACGTGATATTCAGTAAATGTCAAACCGTTCCTCTCATGTACTCGACTCGTCCGACGGCATACAAACATATGTTTCGACCGACGGTTCTCTTTATAGACTCTCAAAAACAACTCACTATCTATAAGGACGACAAAATCATAGGTAAATTCAAATATGAATTGACGAAAGACTTGAAAGATATGTCAATAGATATAAACTTTGAATTCAAAAACAGATTCTTAGAGACAAAGGAAGAGCTTTTCTATTCGACTAATTAAATACTTTCTTTAAATCATTGTTTTTAGTGCTTTATTCAAGGTTATTTTTTGTATTTAAAAAGCTTTTTAATTGTTTATATTCTTAATTAGTTTTTGTGAATTCAATGATGATTTTTGTAATCGTGTTCTAAAAGTAATTTTCAAAAATAAATGACAGTTTCTCTCATATTTCAATTGATTGTCACATTTATATCAACTTATTCTGGCCGTTGCCGTAGAACTCCTGAAACAAACAAATATGACTTTAATTTATGATTTCTTAGCCATAAGTTTACCGATTTTTATATCCAGTTTGTGGTCTCTTATTAGTGAATGAGTTGATAATCGATTCGTTTAACTGAGGACTGGGGTTATCAGCGCTATTCTGAGACTCATTCAAAAGTGCCATTCCGTGTACTGACAGTTGAATTGAGTGGTCGTCCGACAAATTATCAGAACTGGAATCGTTGAGGAGATCTGTTTTAATAAGGAGTTCTGGATATACGAGTAAGTCTTCATTTCCAGAAGCGAATAGATCGCAGCCATCGTTGATCTGTGAGTCAATCATTTCGAGCCATTGCTTGTTATGAGCGCAGAATTTCTCGACTTTTATTTTTGAGGCCCACTGTATGTCGTATTCCTATTAGAGATCATAATTGAATGCGAGACCAATTGGACACAACTCTTACAGCAATCACATCGAGAGTTGAGTCACAAATTCTTTTAATATCTTTATTCCTGTCGTGCATCAGATCTATTAGATATGCGGCCACTTCTGTCAATTGCATCAATCAATTAGTTAAAGAAAATAAAAGCAGTTATGAATACAGACGCGAATCCTTTATAACAAAATCCCTGATTTCCGCGGATCTGATTAAGACATTAAACGCATAAATTATTTGAATAACAATTTCGTCGTCTTCTTGTTTCGCTATATTTTCAAATCAGATATAAAGTGAACTTTCGATCAATTAATTAATTTTTGAATACCATTGAGTAAATCGATGAGATATTTAATGATTTTGAGTTTAAAGAGATAAAGAGCACATTTCTCTTGTTGTGCAGCCGTTCCAATAAATATTGCGATTTGCAAAATGAGATGATCATCGGTGGTGTTCCCACTTATTATTTTCGGTTCAATCCATTTAAATATCTCGTTTTCAACGAAAAGGGAATTCCAATCGATTTGACTCAAAGTTAAGTTGGAGAGGATTGCTATGCATTCGACCACAACCTCTTCGCTATCATTTGTGACCATAATGTGAGCCAATTCTTTGTGGTAATCGAGGAAAAGCATTTTGATGGGGTCGTCGTGAAAGGAGATGTTTCGCAACAGTTTCAACAGAAGTGAGTCCTTTGTATCCAAAGCTTTTGTAATCAATTGATTGAAATTCGAGTTTTCGGCCATTAATTGAGTGTTTCGTTGATTGAGAGCCAAATTGATTGCCAACGAAATGGTCTCAAAATAGTAATTAGGATTCGGTTTCAGAACTTTTCGAACGATTAAATTAATACATTCCGAAGAATAACTGAAAAGGGCTTTCCATTTGTCGTCACGACTGACCTGATATAAAATGGTTAAAACAGTCTTCGAATGTCTGTCTTTGTTTAAAAAGTTGATTAGTTTTGGAATGAGTCCCAACTTTATTAAAATAACTCTGAGCTGAACGTCAAAGACTAGATTTTGCATTAGTTTGAGAGTATTGGCCACTAAATTATCGTTCGTTAGTGACAAAAGTGGAGACAATTTCTCCATTATTGAGAACTCTTTCATTTGGTTCTTGTTCTCCAAATAAACGGATAATTTCTTGAGAAATGTGACCACAACTAAAAGCAAATCCTGTGAATCCCGTTCCAGTGTTTTGATGAGAAGTCCGATCACTCCTTTGTTAACCATTTTTTGTTCCACTTTTATATCTTCGGATAAATTGAGTAAAAAGTAGAAAACAATTCGAAAAAAATTGTTTTGTTTTCGTATTAAAAGCTGATATCGTTTGAGACTTTTCTCGAAGTCTGACTGAGCCGTCAAATTATACTGACCCTCAGCTAAGGCTCTCTTTTCATTGAGTTCTTTAATCCAACTGTCCTCTCGGCCTAACTCGCACTCAACCAAATCGAAACAAATTGATCCCACTTTGAACTGAAAGATTCAAATTAGAAAAAGAGAACAATTGTGGCAAATGTCTGACCCGACTGATGGTTGAGTGAAATTGAGAGTAATTAGAAAAACATGCGAATATAAAGACAATATTGATGGCCAACTCCAGTGACTTCTTGCCATCTTCTCTGAGAACTCGGGCCAACGCACAGATTAGAGTCTCATTAGAAGTCAAATCAATCAAATTGTCATTACTTTTGGATAATTTCAATATAAAGAAGGATCCCTTGATTTTGTCCGAAAGGTCTTCATATAGAAGTTCGATATATTCGTCGAGTTTGTCGATCTGTGCCTCTTCTATATCCTTCATCTCTGACTCTGGCCTATCGATCAGCATATTCTTCATTCTCTCTGAGAAAGCAGTTTGTGGTCGACTAGTGGTCACATCTTTGCGAGTTCTCAGATATTGCAAAAGAGTGACCAATTCTTCGTATTTGGCCGAAGGAATTAAATTGCATTTTTGTATTATCTCTTTCGCCAATTCATTAATATCTGTCGATTCGCTTAAACTCTTTAAACGGATTCTAATTATATGAAACAGAAATTATAATTATTTTCTGCACTTCTTTTGCTTTTCTTTTATTTCTTTGAACTTTTTATTCAAATATTTTCTCTGCGATTTCACGACTCGGAGGACATGAAAATGAGAATAAATATTTGCGATATGTTTTTAAATGCAAATACTTTGGATTAGTCTATAGATTGAATCTGTGCTCTACCGCATCACTAGTGATGAGGTACTCCTTCTCCTAATATAATGCGAGTGAAAACAATTTGGAGGAACGGATAACATCTGCGCTGACGATAAACAAACAAAAGGGAATGACTCACATCTTTTGGCACTTTCTGCTCTCCTCGAGCATAGTATCTCCTAAATCGCCGACAAGAGAGGCCTCCAATTCATAATTGACGACAATCGCCAGTTCCGTCGGGTGGACATCAATAGAGTCGGTGCGAATACGCCTTCAAATTGCAACTCTTTAGCACAGAATAGACAGACATTAGAAGAGTTCATACCTCTGGACACAATTCAAATCATCGAATTCCATATTACGAGTGATTACAAGAAATACCAAATATTTGTTCCAATGATTGCGATATCGGTTTGTTTTGTGAACAATGATAGCTCTGTTGCTATGGAAACCTCATCTCATCTCCAATTGAATGAACTTTAAATTAGTTTTATTTCAATCAAATTATTAAAATTAAGGCATTTTTTCATAGATTTAATGCAAAATATAATTAAAAATTAAATTAGTGTTCAATGAATTATTGATAACAATTTATATGAAAATTAGAGAAAAACTTGATATCATTAAAGGGAAGGGCTATTATTGAGAGGAATTGATATTATTGAGGACAACGGCGCCGGTATCCAAAATCTGTAGGAATTCGTCGGCGCCGTCCAGAAGTCGTTTATCGTTAAAAGCGATCCTTTCGCTGATAACTGCTTTTTGTTGGTCTGAAAGCACGGATTGGTCGCAATCTATGACCCATTGGTGTAATTCCAAGAGAAACTGAGAACCAGAATATCCGGAAGATATCAGTTCTGACACACATTCAGTCATTCTTTCGTATGATTTGGAGCGACAGATATCAATGAAAGCGTCGATGTATTTGATGGGTATATAACCGCCCACTTCGTGAATGTCATCGATAGTCACTTCTCCCTCTTCTTCTTTGATAAGCGATGAGGACTGCAATAAAGTGATGGCTCGCCTCAGATCGCCCTCTGATAGAGAGACCAACTCTGACAACAACTCATCACTAATAGAAACGGACTCTAAGTCTGCGATTTGTCTTAACTTTTTGACCGAAAGTTCTGAATCTAAGAGTTTGAACCGAAAGACAGAACAGCGGGAAACCAACGGCTCTATTATCCGCGAAACGTAATTACAAATCAGACAAAAACGGGTTGTCTTCGCGTCCTTTTCCATAGTCCTCCTGAGGGCTGTCTGTGCGTCGCGGGTCATAGAATCGCATTCGTCCAGAATTACCAGTTTTATGGACGGCATTGACTTTGAAGTGGAGACCGTCTGCTGAGCGAAAGACTTCACTTTTTCACTAAACCATAAAATCAAAGAATATTTGAATCAATCAATCAATCAATTAATGGTCAGAAATACAAACCGAATAACACTTATCCCGCGTTCGTCGGAAGCGTTGAGTTCGAGGACTCTATTCTTGTATTCCTTCTGAAAGAGTTGTTTTGCGAGCGCTATAATAGTCGATGTCTTTCCAGTTCCCGGCGGACCAAAAAACAATAGATTCGGTAATTCATTGGAAGTGTTGTCCTTTAAATACTTGGATAACATCGAAATGATTTGGTTTTGATAAACAACTTCTTCGATAGAATTGGGCCGATATTTCTCAACCCATGGCTTTAGAGCCAACTTCTTGTCCACTTTGAAGAGGACCTCCTCCTGAGAGGAATCCTCTTGAGATGTCTTATTCGGTTGTTTATAGTTCTTAAGAAACGCTTCCATCACTTAATAAACACAAAACAGTTGTTTGGCGGCAATACTTGTCTCGTATGACAATCAAAGAGATGTCGCCATCGGTTATGACCTCCTATTGTCAGATATGTTTCACTCAATTTATTTATAGAAATAATTGGTTCGTAAACACAGAGAATGAGAACAAAAGACATATAAGAACTGTACGATTGAAGAGATATTTATGTGCCTCAAGTGATGACTTGTGTTCACTGCCAACGATTGGATAATTTTATTGATATCTCGATAGTGATGTCAAATCTCTTTCAAATTAAATGAGCAAGACTCTTTCCATAATATTGTGATCATTTGGATAAGGGATAAGCAGGAGATGGCCAAAGATTTCAACGAAGCCTTGGATGATATCAATTACGCTGAACAGAGGTTTGTCCACTCTTTCAATATTCAATATTTGGAGCAAGATACAATCAAATTAGAATCCTCCAACTAGAAACTCACCTAGAATCATTTATTTTAATAAACTTAACTTAACCTAATTAAGGCCTATTCAGAATAATTATTATTAAATGTGCAAGGTAGAGTTAAACAAGATAATCTAGAACACTATAAGTGGTGAGTTTGACTAAATGTTGGAACCCATTAGACGGCACCGACAAATGGGGTTCACTCGAGGTTACTCAGTGGGCGAGGAGGCCGGGTGGAGGGATGGATATGTGTTTGGTATTCGAAAAGGCGCTCAAATATCAGCTGAGATTGGGTACTACCAGGGCTTCACTCACGCCTGGATTGCTATCCTGGAGAAGGAAGACATTCATAAACAACGAAAAATGACTGCTTTGAAGACTTTGTTAGATATGACCCGAAATTTCCCGAAAACTAATCTTTTAGAAGAGGACACAATCCAGAAGTTGGGTCGAATACGGGCCAAATTCAAGCAGGTCAATGCTCTCGTCAATACGGGAGGGGCTGACTCAGGGAGCTTTTGTGGTAGTAGTTGGACTTCAATGGACTCAGGTCAGGGCACTTATTCAGGCACAGGTTCAGTGCGGGGCAATTCGCCCAATCCCTCGGCGAGTACTAAAAGCGGTGAAATGTCTTTTTAGAGGATCTCTTATATCATTGTTTTGCTCTCAAATCCATTTAATTTTGTTTAATATAATGAAAGCATAGATATTATAAACGTTAAGATTGTCTCAAATCCACTCAATTTCATCCATATTTCGCTTTTGAACGACAAATCAATTATTAACTTTGTTAGTCATTTTGAGAAAGTACTCAACAAACCAACCAAACCAACCAAAACAACCATGGTACATCTTCTGTTCATTCATTTAGAGACATATGATTTGCATTCCTATAAATGGCTGTGATTTTGCATCTATCATATTCTGTTGTATATTATAACAATTGTTAATTCATTAAAATTGGCCATGCTAGGCCAAACCGGAAAATTCATATTTTGCTTACCAGGTTCATTTCAAAATATATACATTCAAAATCTATATGGTTGAGTTTTAAATTTTGAACTGCTATTATTAATGCGAAGAGCAAGCTCTATTCTAGAGATTCTTGTGTGAAAAATGATAGAATTTTCGAGATGAGCAATATATTGAAGTTTAATTAAAACAAGCAGGATCATTCAAATATTATAATCGAGTGTAACCCTAATGGGAGCTTAAGAATGAATAAAGAATGTTGCTTGCTATTCAATTAAATGACCTCAATATTAGTAAATTCAGTATTAATACTAGTGTATAACTAGTTAGGAGTTTTCGGTCCCACTCTTTTCAGAATTAAAAGAACCAAGGATGCTTTTCATGATTTTTATGTAGATTTTATATGAGGAAATTAAGCTACCATATTTTCCTTTTTTGGAAAACCTTCCATTCATAAACAAATTCCATTTTGTAATTCAGGCAAATTAATATATCTAGGTAATTACTTTATCACAAGATAATTATTCTTACAACATACATGGTTAAAACAGGTTTTTAAAAAAGAAATTGCATGATCAATATCCTGTGAATCAAATGTGAATAATTCCTAAAATAGTTTGAAAGTCTTGTAATTACAACAAGATACTTTTATTGAAAATTAATGTAACGCAACGGATATCCAGGATATGTTTAGAAATTGACAATTAATTGCGTCATTACTTTTGTATGCGTTTGCATTGTTTAACAAACTGATCTATCTAATTTCATATTAGTTGTGTTTGATTGCTTGATCAATTTACTAAAACTAAATAGAGTTTAAGCGAGCAATGGGTCAAACGGGCTCTTCTTCTTATAAGAGGAGAACCCTTTTCGGAAAGGATTTTAGTAAGTTTGAGAACGAAGTCCGGGAAGACTCTGATTATGTGACTTTGGTTCGAGTGATTCCCAGTCCTAATGATTTGAATGCAATTAATAATAATGTTGTGGAGCGGCGACCCCTTCGACCGGCTGTCACTTTGCCGGACATTACCATAAGTCGACCGAAAACCTCTTTTCAGCCAAACATTTACAGCGACTTAAAGGAGTATTTGAGACCGAAGTCAAGTCTGATTTTTGCCAATGAAATGCCAATCGATGAGGACTTTGAGGAGAACTCATTGTCTCCAATACTCTCGAGTCAAACCACTCGACCCATCAGTTTTGCAAATCACTGTTCATCGCGTTGTGTTTGTCCTGATTGTCGACTTACGAGATATCATTTGCTTAACTGGTTATTACCGAACTGTACGCGAACTAATGCTGAGCGACTATTGATGGGCAGACCTGACGGAACGTTTCTCGTCCGGTAATTATTTTAGTCATTCTATGGTTTACTCTATAATTCATTTTTTCAATAAACGCATCGTTTTGAAGGAAAAGCGAGAAGTTTCCCAATCAATACACGCTGTCATTCGTATGCGGAGCTGTGATCAGACACTGTCTAATACTTCGCTCAGTTTATGGTCTGTTTTTCCTTTTATTTCATTTATTAGAATAAGTCTTAAGGAATAAAAGTGAATCTCAAGGAATCGATTGAAAGGGTCTATAACTACAATACTATGTAATAGTCTGAGTAAAGTAGGATATTGAATATCAGCCCTATATTAGCTTGATGTTAGCTTCATGTTAGCTTGAACAGCTCAATTTGCTTCATTCAAAATCATTAAATTAAACTCTCATTTACTTGCTTTCTATTGGGAGTCATATTTAGTTGTACATGTTAATCTCTCCAAATTAATTCTTAAATGTCAATATTTAATTGAGTCTGCTCAAATTCTTAGAAGAAAGTAAGGTCTGTATTAAAGATGGAGAAATTTAATTTATTCAGTCAATTGGTAACTGTATATAAGTTATGGTCCAATTGATTGCAATGTTAGGCAACTCTTCAACAGTTTTCTCTTAAATGTCAAATCAATTGCAATTCCTTCGACAGGAACTCCTATTTTCTTCACATTTCATATTAAAAGTTTTATTTCATATATTTTTATAAAACAGAAAAATGTTTTTCTGACATTTCATCTGTTATTCAATTTATTTTTGATATGAAAACAAATCCATTAATTTGATGTCATTTTAAGCAAAATCTTTGAAACAAGTGATAGATTGGATCGACTTTTCAATAGCTTATAGCTCTACAAAATTTACATATTATTAGAAAATTAGACGTTTTAGTGGAGTGTTTGTGAATAATTGCATTAATTATACATTTAATAACTCTTATGATAATCTAATCAATGGTTCTATAAATAAGTAGTAATTTTACATATTTTTGATTTTCATATTTAATACAAATATTGTGAATATAAGAGACTTGACTAACAATAGTCTCTGATATCAATTTTTGATGTCTTTTTGCATAATAATAGTAGTCATGAATTATAGTTACGCTTCTATACTATAGTCAAACCTAAGTAATCAAAGAGTGGGCAGAATATTATATTCTGTGCAAAATATGTTAGAATATTCTTCAGTCGATTTATATTTCGTTATAAAATTTATATTCAAGTATTGTATTTCGAAACAATTACTTTTGTTTTACCCATAATTCTTGAATTTATTTGACTTTTTCTCAATTCAGTGATTTTTAGTAACAAAAGTAATAGTGTTTATAAAAAAGCGATCAAATGATATATTTTGAGTTCAAAAATGAAAGTGCCTTTCACACTTTACTTCAATTTCAGAACTCCTTTCTTTCCTCTCAAAGTCAGCAAACATTTCTGTAAAATACACACAATTTTCTAACATTTTCTATACTTCTATGGAATCGTTAGAAAAGTAGGTCATTCCTAACAATATTAAACGGATAGGCACTCCACTTCTCATTCTGTGCTATTTTAGCCTGGTAATTATTCATTCCTTCATTGGGTCTTTTATTTTACAATCAAACTTGAAATTAATATTTTTGAAAATTTATTTCATAAAATTGAGTGAATTTTATTTAACTCAGGGAATGAGTAGTGGGAAAGGGATGTATAAGCTTTGTATAAATTACAATGTCGGAAATGTTTCCATAACCTTGGTTCGATTCAAACTTTTTTATGAAACCCTCTCAAAATATTAACTATAAATAAACATCAAATCAGCCCAAAGGCCTTCTGGAAAAAGTGAGAAATTGGAGTGAATTTATCCTAGTATATTATCAAGTATAAGATCAAATTCATTTTACTTTATTTTTCTTGTTCTGACTTTCAAGTGATAAATAGAGAGATTTGATTGCTTTCCACTAAAGTCTACTCTTATTGAAAAATATAGGAATTTTGAAATTAAATTTGAAAATTCTTTCTAAAATCGATAAGGATTTGGAGCTTATTTACAATAAGGGAATCAATGATCTTAAATACTACTTGAGACCAGGGTTAGCCATCCAACTTCATCTTCAGGGGGGGGGGGTAGAATAAATACCCTCCCCTAGAGTTTAAAAACCTCGATAGACTTAGTGCTTGTCCATAGATGTTAAGAATTTTTAATCCTCAGGGAGAGGGGGTTGGCAAAGTCTGATCTCAGGGGTATTCCGGCAATATCCTCCACTATGGCTAACCCTGCCTGAGACTTGCTCTGCAAGAGATTGCTCTATAACTGCTCTAGAACATTATTTATTAGATGCCAATGAAAAATAGACAAAAAACACTTTTTATGTCAAATGCTTTAAAGCGAATATTAGCAAATTGATTGAGAACACCTAGATCAATAAATTTCAATTATTCGACTCAATGACTGCTTATAAGGGAAACTGATTTTAAGGGAAACCTTTAAAAATGATATAATTTTTAATTGAATGCCAGAGAAAGCGAGACTAAAATAAATGGAGTATTCCTTTGAGTTTTCATTAAAACATGTTTTGTCTCTAAAATAAATATTTAGTTTTGATTTATTATTCAATTATGAATTGTATACAGGATTTGGTTTGAAAGAGCCGTACAAATACCCGACATTACAGCAGTTTGTAGTGCATTACGCAAAGCATTCACTCTCTGAGTTCAATTGGAAGCTCAACACAACTCTCAAATATCCCGTTTTTGCCTGAAATACAGGAATTTCTTTTCAGGATTTGCATCAAAGGAAGTGTTTTTGTCAATCATTGGTTTAAATTATATTTAATTTATTATTATTTTAATTATTGAAGGTTTCCTTAGAAATTAACCATTCAATAAAAATTAAAACAACAAGACCTTGATCATCTTTTACATTTGAAA